>CAUYQG010183552.1:0-10085 GCA_963574415.1 Tarsius wallacei
AATTTTATAAACTCCTAACATTTTTTAATGATTATCATTTCTTAATGTCCATAAAAAACTTACTTACTTGTATAACTATTACATTATAAATCACTACCAAGTTCTAAGCACTATAATTGTTACATAGATTAGCAAGTCACATCTGTGACCTTCACACAGCAATTTGTACCTAGCTGGGGTAAAACAGCATTCTCAAGGTTTTTTAACCACAAGTTGGCCTGACTAGTTTTTTATAATGTCACACCTGGTATTTACAATCTGCATCAATTATCCCCTGTTAGGGAGACTGGACTTTAATATTTGTAAAACAGAGGGTCTCCAGGCCTCAAGTCATCTCAGTTACAATCTCTAACCAGAATTACAAACCTCCTTAACAAAGGGAAGTAAAGGCAAGGGTGCTCTAATATTTATGTGATTGTTAATTTCTTAAGCATAACATACCATCTGTAGAAATTAAGAAATTAAGTAAATGTAATTTTTGCATTGGCACTCTTCCTAAAAATACAAACTATAGCTTCTCAAATTTCTCCAATTAGTCACCAATCAGAAGAAATAAAGTCTTACAAGTGATTATCTGCCCACACATGATATTTAAAATCTCTATTGATAATTTCCTGGCAAGGTCAGTGAGTTCCCTGACAAACATTAAATTGAGCACCTTCTGATTTTTTACAGTTTTCCCAATTACAATGTTTAATGAAGTGATTGCATGATCTAATACCAGGAGGCTGGGGACATGGAAACCTAGGGAGGAATTCAAATGAAGGGAAGGTAATTTTTTATGAATTCCCCTCTTGCCTTTTTGCAAGGCGTAGTAGAAGCATGAGTGGAATTTTGCTTTCCATCCTCAGACTGTACAGAACTTTTCGGCTGCACTAATAACAAAAGCAGAAGAAGCCAGGGTCTCGGTTTCCCAGGTTCGCTTTGTGACCTGGGGTCTTCAGCCCCCAGGACTTTGTCAGCAGGCAGGCCTTCATGGCTGGCTCCCAACAAGAGTGAGAGAGAACACATTTATTTTTACTGCATGCCTCTTATATAGGACAAAAATCACACCAGGAAGTTATATGTTAATGTCTGGATTAAGTCACACAAGCAGGATAAGTATCAATGACTAAACTATTTATATTTTAATGTTTATGCTAAGCAAGGTAATTCTTTGAGATAGCCTCCGGGCTAGACATGGTTGAGGTCATGCGCTCCGATATCCGCGTGCAGAATAACAGCCAAATGTGAGGGGGTATGAAGGAAGTAGAGGCTTGGTTCCTTGAACACAAGCCAAGAAATGTAAGGACCTTGTCAGCTTACATTCTGGTTTCCTTCAGTATTTATTTGAATCATCTCTTTTCTTTCTTTGTTAGTCTATGATCATTTGTATCTTTTTTGTCTCATTATCATTTCGTTCTGTTCTGATCTTTGTTATTTATTTTCTTCTGTTAACTTTGGGTTTGTTTTTCTCATTTCTTGAGATAAATGGTTAAGCTGTTAATTTCAGATCCTTTTTATCTTTTTGATATAAGCATTTAATGCTATGAACTTTCCTCTCTGCACTCTTTGCTATATCCCAAAGATTTTAGTATGTTGTGTCTTTATTTTTATTTCATCCATCTGTTTCTTAAATTTCCACATTAATTTTGTTGTTTACCCAAGGTTCATTCCAGAATGTGTTGCTTAGCTTCCATGTCATAGTATAGTGTTTAGAGTTTCTCTTAGGGTTGATTTTCAATTTTACTCCACTGTAGTTTGAGAAGATGTTGGTATAATTTTCATATACTTGAATTTCTTGAGACTTTCCTTATGGGCAAGTATAGGGTCAATTTTGGAGACTGTTCCATGAGAAGATGAAAATAATATATATTTTGCAGCTGTTGGGTGGAAAGTTCTGCAGATGACTGTTAGGTTCATTTTGTCTATAGTACAGTTTATGTCCAGTGCTTCTTTGTTGATTTTCTGTTTCTATTATTTGTCTAGTGATATCAGTGGTAGGTAGAATCTCCTCATTATTATAGCATTGGAGCCAATGTTTTCTAAGATCAGGTAGTATTTGCTTCATCAATTTGGGTGCTCCAATGTTGCGTGGATATGTGTTTAAGATAGTTAAATCTTCTTGTTGAATTTTACCCTTTATCATTATATAATTTTCTTCTTTGACTTTTTTTACATTTATTTTCTTTTGTTGGATTGAAGTCTATGTTATCTGATATGAGAATGGCTACTCCTGTTTATTTTTGTTTTCCATTCACATAATATATCTTTTCCCATCTAGTTACTTTGAGTCTGTGGCTGTCTTTGAACAGTAGGTGGGTTTCTTTTAGCCAGAATATAGTTGGGTCTTGGTTTGTTTGTTTGTTTGTTTGTTTGTTTAATCCAGCTTGCCAATCTGCATCTTTTAAGTGGGGGTGTTAAAGCTATTTGCGTTCAGGGTTAAGATCGATAAGGGAGGTTTTGTTTCTGCCACTGTGTTGTAAGGTAGCTACCCTGGGGTTTCAAATGCATAGTTACTTTGTAGGATCTGTGAGCTTTGTACTTATGTGATCTTTTACGACACATAAGTGATTGCCATTTTATTTCCATGATTAAAACTCCTTTGAGCATCTCTTGTAGAGCCAGTTTCATGTAGGTGAATTTCCTCACTGCTTGTTTGTCAGAAAGGTTTTATTTCTCTTTCATTTATGAAGCTTAGTTTGGCACGATATAAAATTATTGACTGGCATTTTTTTGTCTTTAAGGAGGCTGAAAATAGACTCTTTTTTTTCTGGTTTGTCAGGTTTCTGCTGAGAAGATCACTGTTAATCTAATTTCCTTTCCTTTATAAATAATTCAGCACAGCTCTCTTATTGCTCTTAGGATATTTTCTTTCATACTGATTTTGAATAATTTGGTAACTATATGCCTTGGTGAGGTTCTTCTTGAGAAGTATCTTCCAGGAGTTCTTTGACTTCTTGTATCTGGATGTATAAATCTCTCTAGACCAAAGAAGTATTCTTGAATTATTTCCTCAGGTATGTTTTCCAAACATTTTACTTTAACTTCTTCACCCTCTGGAGTGTCTATGGTTCATAATTGTAAAATTTAAAATCAATTTAACTTGTTAAAATAATACTCTAAAGATAATCTAAATTAGATTGTAGTCATTTTCCATTCTTTTAATGGTATAAAACACAACAGAGCAAAGCCTTTTTCTAATGATAGAAACAATTTGAAAATAACTTGATTATTCAACTATAAAAGAACAACTAATAATTAAGAGTTTCATGAATATTTATGAGAAATGTACCACTAATTTTACTGTATTAACATATAAATAGAAGAAATCCTGACATGAATGGTATCTTTCATGTGTTTTCTTCTGAGAACAGAAGAGCGATAAAAAAGAAAACAGAATTTCCAAATTCCTAACACAAAAGTAGCAATAAAGATGAACTATTTTGAGAAAGACAAAATAAGACTTTTAAAATGGTAAAAGTTGGAGGAGCAGGAAGATGTGGTCAAGCCAGTTAAACTATGTGAGTCCCAGTGTGAGTGAGTGTATGGAAAATTTTGTGGACGTGTTGATGAGTCAGTAGGCATGTGAGTGGTTGACTGAGTGAGGGTCTGAGAGCAAGAGGCCAGGGATCTCCTGGTGAAGCAACTTGTGCTGCAGCTGCTTGGTTTGGACCATAGTGATTCCTGGGATGTAGTAACTGAGTGCCATTTTTTTTTAAATCAACAAAACCTTCCTGGGAAGAAGATGCTGGGAAAGACTAAGTAGGAACTTGCGAGCAAGTGGCCAGGGCTCTCCTGGTGAAACAGCTGGTCCTGCAGCTTCTCTGCTTGGTCCCTAGCACTTCCTGGGTCACAGAAGCTGAGTGCCATTTTTTAAAACTAACAAAAGTCTTCCTGGGAAGAAACTGCAGGGTGAGACGACCAACTCCAGGCTTTGTTTCACCACTGCATTTCTTCACCTCTGCCTTACCACTACAGTGCCTGGCTGGACATTGGAAGCAAAGGGGAGCCCAGAGGCAGAGCCCTACTGCAGAAGAAGAAAGGGGCACCCTGCCACCATCTTGAAAAATGGTCAGGAAAGTGCTCTGACTTGCTCACTACAGAGCAATAGACCCAATCTCTGTGACTGGTAGATCAACTAGTCAGGGGTTGATCATGACACAGAGGGAATATCCTGAAAGCATAAACCTGATGAGTGCTGAGTCTCAAGTGTCCCAAGCCCCACCCTGATCCAGCTGTGGGACAAAGGGTGTGGCTAGATAAGATTGAGGAAGAACTCCAAAGAGATCAGTGCTGAGTCTGGGGCTGACCTAACCTCCCTCCTCCCCCAGCAATCCTCTGAACATCAGTCCCCCATGACTGGGGCATATCTGAGAGGGATGAACCTAGGTGGAAACTGGACATCAGCTGCAATAGGAGAAGAGGACTCCACTCTAGGATAGGCCTGACTGGGGCACCCCCTGTGAATTCCTGGGGAAGAGACAATCCTGCACCTCCCCACTGGAGGGGATCCCCATGGCCACATGAGAGTGGGAGGGGTGTACTGCAGCTCCAACCCCCCACTGCCTCTCCTCCTTCCCTGATCCGGACACTGGAAAGAGAATGAAAGAGGTGGAACCTCTGCAGGTGACAGTAGAAAAACAGATGAGAGGAACAATTATAGTCTGTGCCATTTTTTTTTTTAACTAACAAAAGTCTTCCCGGGAAAAAGGGGGGATGCAGATCATAATCTCACATACACATTCATGCACAAAGGAAAAATATTTTAAAAATTAGAAAAATTAGCAAACATATCATAATAGTTTGTCTTTATTACTACTTTTGTGTTAGGAATTTAGAAATTCTGTTTTCTTTTTTCTGGCCACACCCTTTGTCCCATGGCTGGATCAGGGTAGGGGGTGGGGCACTTGAGACTCAGTACTCATTAGATCCCTCTGAATTTTGTGCTTTCAGAATATTCCCTCTGGGTCATGATCAACCCCACTAGTTGAACAATGCCTCCACAAGAGGGCATGTTTTTAAAAAAAATTTTTTTTTTAAATTTTTTGCCTGCTAGTTTTTCTAATTCTTTAATATTTCTCCTTTGTGCATGAATGTGATGTGAGATTATGAACTGCATCCCGCATGTTTTCCTTTTTCTCTTCCTTTGTTTTTTGTTTTATGTTCATGTGTATATGTGAATGTTTGAGTGTTCATATTTCAGGGTTTATTAGTTTTATTTATTTTTGCTCTTTTTTCTTCCCATTTTTAGTTTAATGTGTGTGTGAATATATGTGTGAGGGTTCAATCTGAATTCCTTTAATTCTTTTTTTCTCTAGGTTTTTTCCCCCCTGTTCATTCTCTTTTTCTTCTCCATTCATTTTATGCAGGGCATGTGTATGTTTGTGCACTTGGTTTTCCTGGGGTTTTTTGTTTTGTTTTGCTTAGTTGTTGTTCCAGTTTGTTTTGGGGTGTGTGTGTGTGTGTGTGTGTGTGTGTGTGTGTGTGTTCAATTGTTTTTTGCTTTGGTTTCTGTTTTCATTGTTCTGTGGTTTTTAAAATTTTTAAAAATTTGTGTCCATCTTATTTCATTCTACTTTTCTCTGTTCTCCTCATTGCTATTGCTGTATCTTGGACTCAGGTGGGTACACACACAAATGCATTACACCGTTATATAGCGTGGTGGTGGGGACTGGAGTTCAGGGAACTAATACCACAATCAGTGAACACTGTGATTTGCAAGTAGTTTCTGCATACTGGCTCCCTATCCTCTTCCTTATTCAACTCTCAAAACTACAAAAGACAGCAAAGCTTCCCAAGCACAGTCCAGTTTCTTTTTTTTTTAATTTGGAGTATCACTCCGTCACCCAGACTGGAGTGCAGTGGCTTGCTGCTGACCACCGCAGCTTCAATCTGGTGGGCTCTGGCAGTCCTTCCACCTCAGTCTGCCAAGTAGCCAGAATTACAGGTGCTCACTACCATGTCAGGCTAATTTTTGGTTTATTGTAGAGACTAGGTCTCGTCAAGTTGCCTGGGTGGGTCTCGAACCTGCAGGCTCAGGCAATCCACTTGCCTCAGCCTCTCAAAGTGCTGAAATTATAAGCTGAGCCAACGAGCCTGGCCTAGTCCTGTTTCAAACTAGAATAAATCCAGAGCCCAGATCATGGAAGAATAGAGAGTTGAGCAAATATCAGTAGTGAAATCCTCGCCCATTGTCATTGAATAATGGAACTAAAGAGAAAGGAAAGAGATCTGTCACAAATGAGAAAAAGCCAACAAAAGACCACAGGTAATTTCAAGTGTAAAAAAAGAGAGAACACCTGAAAAATCAGATCTCAGAGCCCAAACAATGGAAGTCACCAATGATTGGCCTCAGAATACAACAGGGATTAGGGGATGGATGGAAAGAGTGAATAAGACTCAAGAAAGACAATATGCAGCAGTGAAAGAAATTGTAACAGAGATTTTGGCCATAAAAAATTTTTATCTAGAAAATAAATAAGAAGATGAGGAAAGCAGAATTAATCTAATGGAAGAAAGTATGTCAGAACTTGAAGACCAGAACATGAATTTAACCTAAAATGTAAAAAATAAATAAATAAAAGAAAACTCAGAAAGAACAAAGCTTCTAAGAGATGTGCAATTATATCAAGAGGTCAAACTGACACCTGATTGGTATCCCAGAAGAAGAAAGAGAAACAGAGAACATCTTGGAGCAAGTATTCCAGGAGAATATTCAAGAAAACTTTCCCCATTTCACCAGAGATGTGACCAACCAAACAAAAGAGATACAGAGAACCCCCACAAGACATCAAATGGGAAGACCAACCCCTAGATACATAGTAATTAGCCTACAAAAAGTAGACACAAAAGAAAAAATTATAAAGGAAGGAAGAGAGAAAGGTCAAACTACCTAGTGGGAAAAACCAATAAGAACAGCAGCAGACCTATTGGCAGAAACACTACAAGCAAGAAGAAACTGGAGTCCAATATTCAAAGTTCTCAAAGATAAACAATTTCAACCAAGAATTTCTTACTCAGCCAAGCTCAGCTTCATCAGTGGTGGAGAATTAAAATCCTTCCCAGACATCCAATCCCTAGAGATTATGCAGCTTCCAGACCAGCTCTACAGGAGACAATTAAAAAGGTATTAAGCACAGAAGAAAGAAAAAAAGAATGACTACACACTTTCTAAGAGAACTGCAGAGCACAGAATCAACAGACAATACATTGCAACAGCAAACTTGAAAGCACATATGTCAACCCCAAAGCCAAAAGAAAACAAGCAAACAAACAAAGAAAACATAAGAACCTCATGGCAGAGATAAACAATCACATTTCAATAATCAGCCTAAATGTGAATGGACTAAATGCACCATTGAAAATATACAGAGTAAGAAACCATGACCCAATTATTTGCTGCAGGAAACTCATCTCACCACAAGAGACATACACAGACTCAAAGTTACAGGATGAAAAACAAGTTTCCAGGCAAATGGATCACAAAATAAGGCAGTAATTGCAATCTTAATATCAGACAAAACAACCTTTAAGCTATCAAAATTGAAAAAAGATACAAAAAGACACTACATAATGATAAAAGGTTTAATCCATTAACAAGAAATATCCATCCTAAACATATATGCATCTAACACAGGAACACCAGCATTTATAAAGCAACTACTAAGCAAACTAAAAAAAGATATTGACTCTAACACTATTATATCTGGGGACTTGAATACCCCACTAACAACCCTAGAAAGATCATCCTGGGAAAAATCAACAAGGAGGTCCAGAACCTCAACATGAACCTTGACAAATGGACTTAATAGATACTTACAGAATATACCACCCAACAACCACAGAAAATGCATTCTACTCACCATCACATGAAATGTGTCCAAGATTGATCATATCCTCGGCCATCAATCAAGCATAAACAAATTCCATAAGGTTGAAATATAGCCATAAGCCTTTTCAGACCACAGTGAAATAAAAATAAATATCAACACCAACAAATCTTCCCCAAAGCACAAAAAGACATGGACACTAAACAGCATGAAGTTGAACAACTATTTGGTCAACACCAAAATCAAAACAGAAATTAAAAGATTCCTGGAAACAAATGAAAATGAAGAAACAAAAACCTCTGGGATACTATGATAACAGTTCTAAGAGGGGAATTTATATCTCTACGAAAACACATGAAGAAAATGGAAAGATCACAAGTTAACAGCCTAACAAATCACCTAAGGAAGCTGGAAAAGCAAGACCACCAAAACCCTAACTTCAGCATAAGAGTCCAGATCACCAAAGTAAGAGCCCAACTATGGGATATAGAAGACAAAAATATCATAGAAAACATCAACAAAACGAAAAGCTGGTTCTTTGAAAGAATTAACAAGATTGATGAATCCCTAGCTAGAACGACCAAGAAAGAGAAAAATCCCAAATAAGCAAATCAGAAATACAGAAGATCAAATCACAACTGATCCTGAAGAAATACAGATTTCAGAGATTACTATGCATACCTGTATGCAAACAACTTGATAACCTAAACGAAATGGAGGACTTTCTGACATCACACAACCTCCCAATGTGGAAACAACAAGACATTGAGACACTAAGTGGGCAAATAACAACTCAGGAAATTGACTCTGTCATAAGAAAACTACTTAAAAAAAAAAAAGCCACTGACCAGATGGCTTTCAACCAGAATTCTACAAAACGTACAAGGAGGAGCTGATACCAATCCTATTGAAAGTATTCCAGGCAATTGAGAAAGATGGAATTCTCCCCAAATCATTTCACGAAGCCAACATCACACTGATACCCAAACTGGGTAAAGATCCAACAAAAAAAGAGAAAAGAGAACTACAGGCCAATATCCCTTATGAATATAGATGCAAAAATCCTCAAGATTCTAGCAAATCAGATCCAAAAACACATGTCAAACATCATCCACTATGACCAAATAGGCTTCATCCCCAGGATGCAGGGCTGGTTCAACATCTGCAAGATCGTAAATGTAGTTACATACATCAACAGATGTAAAAACAAGAACTACATGATTATATCATTTTGATAAAATCCAGCATCCCTTCTTGATAAAAACCCTCAAACACTTAGGTATAGAATGAACATACCTCAAATGGTAAGCGCCATCTAAAATAAACCCACAGTTAACATATTGCTAAATGAACAGAAACTAGAAAAATTTCCCCTGAAAACCGGAATAAGACAAGGCTATACACTCTCACCCCTGTTGTTCAACATTGTGTTGGAAGTCCTAGCTACAGCAATTAGACAAGAGAAGGAAATCAGGGGTATCCAAGTAGGAAAAGAGACAATTAAATTACCCTCTTTGCTGACAATATGATCCTATTCCTCGAAAATCCAAGAGAATCTGTCAAATATCTGTTTGCACTGATAAAGGACTTTGGCACAGTCTCGGGGTACAAAATAAATGCAAAGGAGAGTTGCATTCTTATATGCCAACAACAAGCAGATGGAGAATCAAATAAAAAGCACAATCCCATTCACAACAGCCACAAAAAAAGAAAGAAAGAAATACCTCGGCATCTTCCTAATCAGAGAAGTGAAAGACGTTTACAATGAGAAATACAAAACACTACTCAAAGAAATCCAAAAAGACACAAACAAATGGAAAAATATTCCATGCTCATAGTTAGGAAGAATCAACATTGTTAAGATGCCCATCCTACCAAAGGCAATCTACAGACTCACGTAATACCCATTAAATTACCAACATCATTCTTCTCAGACCTGGAAATGACAATACAGAAATTCATATGGAAACATAAACTACCATGAATAGTCAAAATAATCCTTAGCAAAAGAAACGAGAGGTCTCACACTTCCAGACTTCAAACTTTACTATAAGGCTACAACAGTCAAAACAGCCTAGTATTAGTACAAGAGTAGGCATGTGGACCATTGGAACAGGATAGAGATTCCAGAAGCAAAATCTCAATTTCTCAACCAATTCATCTTTGACAAAGCCTCCAACAACAATCACCGGGGAGAGGATAACCTATTCAGTAAATGATGCTGGGAAAACTGGCTGATCACAAGCAGAAGATTGAAACAGGACCCCTACTTAT
>CAUYQG010183553.1:0-22280 GCA_963574415.1 Tarsius wallacei
TTGACAAATGGTGCTAAAATAACTAGATATATATGGGAGAAATAGGCCATGAACCTTACCTCTTTTAAGAAAATCAACTCAGAATTAATCACTTGGTTATTGGCACTGATAGCCTCAAGTGGACATTCATGAAAATTCCTCTTTAAAATTCCCATCACAAAAGGCAAAAGTTAGTTACCACAAAAGAAATAATATTGGTGAGTCAAGAAGTGACTGGTTATTCACTCAAATCAACATATTTCTGGGGAAAACAAACATATATGAATCACTTGGGGATATATTTATCCATCTTGACCTCAAATCTTCTTTAAATGGACTTATTAAATACTAAAAGATAATTCAGTATTTTGTTTTATCACTAAAAAGCTAAAGTTATCTTTCCAGACCATACTTTTTCTCAACTTTTACGTAATCGTCAACCTGAATTTTTGGTGTCTTTAAAAAAGCTAACCAAGAAAAAGCTGTCCTTGAGCCTTGTTAGAAAGGATCTTATCAAGTACTGGTGACTACAAACACAAGTGATCAAAATTGAATGAATTGATATGTGAGTTCATATTCCACAATTTAAAGAGTTCAACTCCATAAGCTAGTCTAAATTTTTGGGTTATCTCAAGATGAAGATGTCAAGATATTCCCCAAAAGCAGATGACATTGTAAAGCAGACAACTTGGTCTCTACTCAAAATCTATGTAACACAATATAAATGACTGGAAACACAGATAAGTGTACTTTAATTTTCATGATTTTCTTTATTTTCCTAGATATTTGCTTTTCTCTCTGTTGGTTTAAGATTCTGGACAACTGAGATGCTTATGTCTCCTTCACTATTTCTCCATTAATGTCCCTATTTCTATTATTGTTCTTATCCAGTCATAGCCTCATCCAATACCTGGCTATGGTAGGTTCATTATTTGGTTAAAACATGTAATCAAATAAAAAGTCAAATTGTTTCTAATTTTATTTAGATAGCATCCAGTTGAAAATCAGATGATTTCATGAGTATTTGTATTCAAACACAAAATGCCAACCATAACACTAGACCAGACAACCAAAGTCTATAACTCTGTGTCACATAATACTTGACATTGGCCATTTCTATCTCCATCATTGCAAACCTGGGCTTTTCGTAAGAGCTACACTTCACAACTAAAATTTCATAAACATAGAGCTTCGTGAGGAACTAAGAAATGTATTCTACCTCAGGCTACTTCACTTTTAAAAACATTACAAAGAGCCTTACTAATCATGCCCTAACTCATGCTCTTTAATTCCTTTTGTCTAGTGCCAGACCACTCTTGCTGAGTGGCATCATAACTATGTAATAAACAATTTCATGGAGACAGTTTCTGTTAAAAACTGATCACTGGGTGACTATCAATGCCTGAGTTTATTTTTATCTCCAAAACCTATTTGTTACAAAGTACAAACTGAAGAGATAATTCTTATCTCAAGAAACAGACTTCTGCTTTTGAAATAATCACCGATATCATGAATACACCACATTGGCCTAACAATTCTCTCTTCAAAAAAGAAAGAAGAAAGAGAGGAAGGGAGAAGAAAGAAAGAGAGAGAGAAAAGAATGGAAGTAAGGAAGGATGGAAGGAAGGAAGGAAGGAAGAAAAAAAGGAAGGAAAAGAGGGGAAAGGAAAGGAAAGGAAAGGAAGATGATTCTCAGATAACTTAATTCAAGAAGAAAGGCTGGGCTTTGCTGGAGACCTAAATCTTACTCAATGATGTGGAATTCTGAATTCTGGGTATCTAGTTATGGTCCCTTCTTATTTTTCTTATTTTTTATTTTAAAGTAGGGGCAAAATTCAGGATTAGGTATACAAGTGGTCATCATACAAGTAAAGTTTGGGCCTTCCTTTGGTCCCCATTTTGCCTAGTTTGAGATCAATTACCCTTAGTGATGTTGCATTTCTCCCCCCCACCCCAACCTTCCTGGCAGTATCACACCACTGCTAATGCCTTTCTTACAGTATTATGGTAAATGTTCAGGGTCCACTTATGAGTGAGAACATGTGGTACTCTGTTCTTTGTTTCTGTGATAGATCACTGAGTATGGTAGACTCTAAATCCATCCAAGTTGCTGCAAAGTTTGTCCTTCTTTATGGCTGTGTAATATTCCATTGTGTATATGTACCACTTTTTTTATCCAGTCCAGTCTTAATGGGCAGCACAGTTGGTTCCATATTTTTGCTATTGTGAATAGTGCTGCAATAAACATGCATGTGCAGGTATCTGTTTTGTAGAATAATTTGAGTTCCTCTGGGTATATTCTCAGTAGGGGGATTATTGGGTCATATGAAAGGTCAATGTCTAGTTCTTTCAGAAATTGCCACACTGTTTTCCAAAGAGGTTGCACTAGTTTGCATTCCCACCAGCAGTGTAGAAGCATTTCCTTTTCTATGCATCCTTGCTAGTATCTGTTGTTGTTTTAATGATGGCCATTCTTACTGGTGTTAGGTGGTATCTCAATGTGGTTTTGATTTGCATTTCCCTGATGATTAGTGAGGCTGAGCACTTTTTCATGTGTCTGTTGGTTGCCCATATATCTTATTTTGAGAAATGTCTATTCATGTCTTTTGCCCTTTATTTAATGGGGCTGTTTGTTTTTTTCCTTTCAGCATGTTTGAGTTACTTGTTGATCCTGGATGTTAGGCTTTTGTTGGATATACAGGTTTTTTTCCCATTCTGTAGGCTGTCTCCCTGTTATCTTGATGGTTTCATTTGCTTTGCAGAAACTCTTCAGTTTGATGAGGTCCCATTTGTCTATCTTATCTCTTATGGCATTGGCACTTGGGGTTTTGATCAGGAATTAGTTGCCAGTTCCAATAAAATATTTGTGGTTCTTAAACCTCTTCAACTGATACTTTCCACGAGACTTTCCCCCAACCTCACCCCCCAAAAATCAAAGAACTTCCATTCTACTTACTGTGATTCAAAGACTGACAAGAGATCTAGGCAATCTCATTAAGATATATATCTTCTCAGGCAAAAAGTTCACAAGATGTGGTTCAAAACACAGTGCTCCTATATATTACTGTTCCCGCAAGTTAGAGCATATGTCAGGGAAAAATATTGTGCCATTATCTCTACAGGTTTTTCTGAGATCTCTAAAGTAACCAAAATTATTTGAAAAAAAAAATGAGAAAATTAGGTACCTTAGTTAATACCACTCTATCTAGTTGTATCAAATCTTCATATTGAAATTGAAATTTGTTCTTAGTTTAACTTGGCACATTTGGCTCCTAGCTTAGAGTCAATCACAAAGTCTCATCACAAGCCATTTTTGAATATTGGTCTCTGCTATGGTTTGGATATGGTTTGTTTGGCTTCTCCAAGTCTTATGCTGAAATTTGATCCCAAGTATTGGAGATGGGTCTGGTGAGAGGTGTTTGTTTGAATCATGGAAATCACTCAGTTCCATGAGAACTGATTATGGAAAAGACTTTGGAGCCTTCTCTCCGCTCTCTCTCCCCCTACATCTCTGCCTGTGTCTGTCTCCTCTCTCTCTCTCTCTCTCTCTCTCTGTCTCTCTCTCTCTCTCCCCCCGTCTCTCTCTCTCCCTCCCCCTCATTCTCTGCCTGTTTCTTGTTCTATCTCTCCCCTCTCTCTGTATCTGTTTCTCTCTCCTCTCTCTGTATCTGTCTCTCTTTCCTCTCTCTCACCTCTTTCTCCTATCTCTCCCTGTCTCTCCCCTCTCTCTCTTCCCTCTGTCCATCTCTCCTCTCTCTCTCTCACTCTGTCTCTATCTCTCACCTCCTCTTTCTCTTCTCTGTCTGTCTTTCTCCTCTCTCTCTCTCTGTCTCTCTGTATTTCTGCCTGTCTCTTTGTCCTTGTCTCTCTCATCTCTCTCTCTCCTCTCTCTCCTTTCTCCCTCTCCATCGCTGTGTCTCTCTCCTCTCTCTCTTATCTCTCATTTTCTTGTTCTTTCTCTCCTCTCTCTCTGTATCTTCTGTCTCTCTTTTCTTTCTCAATTTCCCCTATGTCTCTCTTCTCTCTTTCTCTCTCTCTCTCTCTCTCTCTCTCTCGCATCTTGCTGTCTTCTCTTTGTCACTGTCTCTCTTTCTCCTCTCTTTCTTCTCTCTCTTCTCTCTCTGCCTCTCTGTGTCTCTCTGTCTCTTTGTCTCTCTCATCTCTCTGTCTGTCTTTCTCTATGTCTCTGTCTCTGTCTCTCTCTCTCTAACCTTTTCTCTTGCCACATGATCTGCACACGTGGGTACCTCTTCATCCTCTGCCATTAATGGAAGCCTCCTGAGCCCTTGGTAGAAGCAGATACTGACACTATGCTTCTTGGACAGCCTGAAGAACATGTGAGTCAAAACAAACCTCTTTTCTTTATAAACCACGAAGCCCCAGGAATCGTTTAACAGTAACACAAAAGAGCTAAGACAGTCTCTGTACCAGCCCTGAAGTGGAGCCTCCAAATCCTAAATTCCACTGTCTCTCTAGATGATACAATAATTCACCGAAGCAAGAACTAGCTCATGTTGAAATCCAAATGTCAATCAATGTGACAAAAGTCAACAACAGTATAGATCTGGACTGAGCACCAGGATAGATTATGAATCTTGCAGCTCCAGGTGAAGGGTGACTAAAGGGAAGATAAGAAATAAAAACTGACTTGAAGTTATAACAAATGTAAATTTACCAAGACTTCAAAATCAAATAACCAGCCCCATTGTCACTGCTCTGGGAAAAAAAAAAAATTTCAGTAAGGAGTTATGAAGACCCACCCCCTCCCCTCACCCTGCTGATTAAAAGTATTCACACCTGCTGTGTTAACTGATCTCTATACCAATTTTCAGGTTTGTAAAGTCCACCTGAAAATCACCAAAGTTCTAACCCTAACCCTGATGCTAGGCTTATGCAAATACTTCTGTAATTATTAAAACTTTGTGCTTAATAGTATTCTTCGTTACCAGAAAAATTATGAATAAACCCAGTTTGTTTACTAAGATAGGTTTTGCTATTCATTTTAATTGGAATTTCAACAAATTATTCCCTTGACTTACTTAGATGACGTGTTTATAATCAGCAGTTTCAAAATAAAATTGTAATTTATACATGTATAAAGTTAAAGTTGCTAAAGCCAATTGTCCTTTGACTCAAATTCTATCCAGAAATTTGCAACATATACATACCATATGGATACACACACGCACACACCTCACACACAGACTTTTCTAAATCATCATCTGCATAATGAACCCAATTATCTCCAAAATAGTACCTATAAGGAAAAGAGACATTAGGAACTCTGAGTACAAAGACTCTTCTGAGAACCCTGACCTTGAGTAAAAAGAATCCTTGAAGGTATGAAAATGCAACAAGATGGTAAAGATGGGAGAAAATGACATTTAGGAAAAGTCCATATTTCTGAATCCTTTGTTAAGCACATTCTCCTTACTCATTCTGAGGCTATGAAGTTTGCCTAATTTACTACCCAAAGCCATTTATAAATAAATCAAACAGAAGCTATGAGAGGAAACTAAATCATCCATCATGACTTTCGAGGCCTAGTCTACCTAAAAACAAACATCATTTAATTTCAGTTTACTGTAGCAGCAAGTGGAAATAACACAGAGTCCTCGTGAGCCTGGCACTGCCTCCTGACACAGTGATCTTGTGCCCAGTTGCTGAGTGATTCCAATATCAGCGTTGGATAATCAGTCTCATCATTCATTTTAAATGAACAGTGACATGTCATTAATTAGTATTAATCAGGAAACTACTACATAAGCACAGGGAGAATGGTGGCCTACACATAGCTCATTAGACTTACTGAGCTTAAAACATGAACTAGAATTTTGGACTCTGTTTAGAGAATTCTAAAAAAGTAACCTATTTAAAAATCTTTCTAGCATAATACGCAACAAGAAAGAAATATGTTTTAAGTAATTCTTCTTAAAGTAAATGAAATATTAGCTTTGGTCAATAACCATGACTATTTGTTTTTCTAAAAGACAAAGAAAAATATTTTTCACTGCAAAAGAAGTATACAGATTAAAGAATACATGTGGCATATAAAGAAGAAATTCTACCAGTAAATTAATATCTCTGCATGCCATTTTATAAACCACATTTATAGTAGAAGGCAGAGTGGAATAATATGCAATAAGCAGTTAATTTAGAACTGCAATTTAACAATTAATTAAGTCTTCTGTGTCAATGTTAAAGAGAAAACCTACCAAGAACTAAGAATAAAAAAGCATGCGATTTCTGTATTTTCTGTGCATCTTAGGCATTTGACAGTCATTTTCCTGAAAATAACTGAAGAGTCTGTTACTTCAAAGAAAACACCTGATGTTTGTTGCCAAATGTTTAAACTTTCCAGCAAAAAGTAAAATTTTGACAAAGTAATATGTACTGCTATGAACATGACAACTTCCCACCAAAAAAAAAATCTCTTGTAATGAGATCAGTAGTGATATTAGCACATGCGATTTTTTTCACATTTTAAAATGGCGTATGTTAACACTTGGAAAATCTGCATCATTTAATAAACCAATATTCCCCAAATGAACAATGCTTAAGTTTACAAAATCATGCATAGGAGAAAAGACCATTCAAAAAACAAGAAGGCCACAGGATGTTAATGTCACAGAGTCCAAAATTCATTCATTTATTCATTCATTTGTTCGTTCATTGATATTGCTTCTGATTGCACACTGCAACTAAGTTTTAAGCAAATGTGTTGAAAATAATCCTAGCTTTTTCAACTGGGGGCATATGAAAGAAAATCTTTATTTGTAGACTTCAACCAAAACAATATATTGCAAGAGAGTAAATGCAGCAACACATATGAGACCCCAGGTTTCTCCAAATGTTCATCAGCCATTAAAGAAATTAGCAAAACTGTAAAACAATGGTGCACTTCTTGTGGAAGACCAGTACTCAGTTCCCAAGAGCTCTGTCTCCAGTGTCCATGTCCAGTACAAACCCCTCCCCTAGAGTTGGGGCAGGACTTGGAATGTATCATCTCTCTTAATTAAGTTACTATGTATGACAAAGGTCATGAGATAGTCACATTCTCGGTTAAGTTGCCATATGTAAGACTCCCTCACAACAAACAAGACAGACTCTTCACTGGCTTTGTCCAAGTAAGGCGCTGTGTTGTGAGAGAGTGTGCATATAGTGCAATTCCACTTCCATAAACTAAAAATAGACAAAATCAATCTATGGTATTAGAAACAAAGGTAATACAAGGGGGATTCCCCCAAAAAGTGAATTATCTTTTGGAGAGCGAGCCTCTTTCAATACACATGAAATTTTTTCCTCAGGATCAAATGGTCAACCAAAGTTTTTATCTGGAAATTTTGAGAAGGTTGTGTCATGATTTGCAGAAGAAATGTCCTGAGTCATGGCAAGTAGATGACTGGTTCTTCCACCATGACAACGCACCTGCCCACATTGTATTAAGTGGGCAGCAGTTTTTGACTAAAAATGGCATGACCCCCGTGTCCTAACCTCCCTATTCACTAGAGCTTGCCTTGTGTGACTTTTTGTTTGTTTGTTTCCCAGGATGAAAAAGTCCTCAGAAGGAAATGTTTTGCCAGTGTGGAAGAGGTAGAAAAAAAAAAAAGAAGCAGAAGCACTAAAAGGCATCAAAATGAATGAGTTCAAAAACTGTTTTGCACAGTAGAAAAAGCATCTCAATAAATGCATTGCATCAGAGAGTGTTTTAAAGGTGACTGAAGTTTAAAATGAAAGAATAAATGCACAAATTCTAATGAACTCCATTTTTGAGGATTTCTCCCCATCCCATAGTTATCTTTGCCAGGGCATGGAGAATTGACTGGAAGGCACCAGTGAAAGAACATCCGGAGTGCCAGTCATGGTCTATTGCCTATTCTGGGGTTGGTTACTTGAATTTGTTTAATTTCTAAAACTTCAGGTAGCTATGCTACTTGATTTATACCCTTTTGTAATGGTGAAACAGCATAAGAACGAACATATCTAGCTCCATTTTTGTTTAAGTGTCTTTATCCACACCTGCACATCAGCTGAAATAATTTTGAAGCACAAAAATGGAAGGAAGGAAGGGAGTGAAGGAGGGAAGGAGGGAGGAAAGAAAGAAAAGAAACAATATACTGCTGTCCAGACTAACTCTAAAAAAAAATAAGGAAAATTATATACACCGACTATGTTTTGTTAAAGATTTATAAGAACAAAGAGACTATTAACCAATGACGAAGACATTTCACAACTTTTCCCACACCTCTGCCGGTGTCCCATGTCTGAAGTTCCCTCCTTTCCCCTAACCAGGATAAATACCGAACAAAACACACACGTCGGAAGATGACCCTTCAGGACACTGACTTCCATTTTCTAGGCTTTGCTGGCACTCCAAAATAAAATCACATTCCTTCCCCAAACTCCTTAGTTGTCATGCAGAGAATGAAATCAGTTTAGAAATGGTTACATTTTAAGGTATGTATATGTCAATAAATAGTTCTAATTTTGTCATCTAATTTCCTTGAACAAGTTTATTTTACCACTCTCTTCTGTAACCAACAAATAGTACC
Source organism: Tarsius wallacei (assembly GCA_963574415.1). Lineage (NCBI taxonomy): Eukaryota > Metazoa > Chordata > Mammalia > Primates > Tarsiidae > Tarsius > Tarsius wallacei. Next base: position 8,532 of record CAUYQG010183553.1, read on the forward strand.
GAGACAATGTATATTCAATTTCTACTGCTGTGTAACAAATCACCACAAATTTGTTAGCTAAAAATAACATCTTGCCGTTTCTGTGGATTGGGAACCTGGGCACAGCTTAACTGGGTCTTCTGCTAGCAGCCTCAAGAGACTGCACTCAATGTGTCAGCTAGGTACCTTCTTTTCTGGAGTACAGAGTCCTCTTCCAAACTCGTGGAGCTGGTGATATAATTTATCTTCTGGTGGCTACATGGTGGTGCCCTCAGCTCCCTGCCTTCACTCCAAGGACAGCAAGAGAAAGTATCCTTCTTGTCTTCTAAGAACACACCCTACGTTATGTGCTAACCAAGGGCATCCTATCACATCCTATCATTTTTGCCATATTCTGTGGGTCAGAAACAAATGTAGGATCTGCCTTGCCTCAAAGGGAGAGGATGATACAAAGGAAGGGAAGGGGATTTATTTTACTGGAAGCCACACTAGAGTCTGTCTCCCACACAAAGTGTCAGTGACTGCTAAAACAACAGCAAAACAGCTATTATCGTTCTTTAGAGTGCATTTCTCCAAAGCCAGAAAATTTTACTTTGAAGATTTACAAAATCAGTTTCTCTCTTGGGAAGCTTTAGGAAGTTCTTTAAAAATTTTCATTATAGCTGAGCATGTATCAAATGATTACTAGTTTTTGGAATAAGACATTAAAATCAGCATGCTCTTGCTGTGATAATCAGAGACTTCTGGCTTGCTAAATTAGCATAAATTACACGAGAAGTATATTTTTGAGCCTTTTGATTCTTCGAGGATTCTGTAAGTTTTTCTTCATTAGATATTTATTCTGTAAGATAGGGTATGAGCTAATTCTTCTGTGTATGATATCACACACAGAATAGAAAGCATACCAATGAGACAACTAAAAAATATCTTAACAGTTTCTATTAAGTGTTATGAAAGTAATCCAATAATAAGTTATTTTAATATCTGGTCAGTTAATCGAATGACAAAATCATTCTGATTTCCAATGTTAAATATATTTAAGTGACTCACATTCAGATATGAATTAACTTCAAAGCAATATTTGCCTTCTGAACTCAAGTACTGAAACATAAAGCAGTCATTCTGCACAAGATTTCCAGAGAGCGTATGAGCTGCAAGATTTAAAAAAGAAAGGTAAAAATATATAGTAATGATAAGTAAGTAATAGAAAGGAAGCACAAGTTATTGAACAGAAATACAGATATGAAAAGCATATTGTTTCACCATTACTTCTTACCTCTGTTCTTACATGTCACTTTCTCCCTTACCTACTCACTAGTTTTTAATATACTGTTTATTGCCACATTTTTGGAGCCTAGAATAGTAAATGTCTACATATACTAAGCACTCAAAAATTATTTGTTGAATAGATGAATGTATGAATGAATAATTCCATTTTTGGTATTTTTATCATTTTATTGCCTACTTCTTGCCACATTTTTATTCTTTGTGCTCTCACATAGGTTTTCTCATCTTAAAAGTCATAAGAATAATGATGAAAAATGAAAAGAACCACCTACTGGCCATTGATTTAACTAAGAAGAGCAAGAATTAAGACATTGGTGAAACAGAAAGGATTGATAGCTCAGTTTGCAGGAGAAGCAACCCAGGAATAAAGCCCTGAAAGCATGAGCACGGTATGAAATTCAATATTATTTTTGGTGGAAGGGAGGGATTGAATGAGCCTCTGCTTTCACATTGCTCCAGGCTGCTGGTCTGGTGGCTTCTGCTAATGCTGCGTGGCAGGAGTGCTAGCCTCGCTTTCAAGTCTGATATTTCACAAGATAAACTGGCATTTAAGTTCAGCAGGCTCTCCTCGGGAGTCACTCAATGAATATACCAAAGAGCTTTGGTTCTCTATGATTTCTCAAAGGTCAAGGCCTAAACATTTAATGGATGTGTGATGATTAAAAGAACTACCTACCATGGATGGTTTAGCCTAAAAAATTTTTGATAACAAATTCTTAAGAATAAAACAAGATAAAGCCTCAACAATTTGCCTAGAGAATCTTATTTTATAGTTTTGTGATTATGAGACGTTCTTATGTTAAATATCTGTATTGCTATAAGACACAATTGCTTTGATGTAAATTAAATGTTTTTGTCTAAATTTGTATTCTCAGTGTTATATTTTGAGTATATGTTGGGAGTGCTAGGTATGAGTGGTCTTTTACAGATGTATTTTTATAATGACCTAACATTTTCCATCAGCACCTTTGTTTAGTAAATATTTCGTTAGATATTTAGTTTTACTCCAACCACCTAATATAATACACTTGAGGAGTCATTGCATTCAGGAGGGCTCTTAGAAAAGAAAAGGTCCTCTGTTTACAAGAGATTGTAAGTGCTGGTTACAGGTAGAAGTCACCAGTAAAGGAATCAGATAAAATGACAGTGTTGGAGCTCTCTGCTGATCTAATAGTCACCACACAAAAATATCATTCACATGAGGGCTTTGAAAATTTAGGGAATTTTGCCCCAATGAAAAAGGTAACAACAGTCACCAGCAGACAAAGCCTGAGCCCACATGAGCTGTGTCAGCTGTTAGGAGAGTACCATCTTTGATGTTCTGGGATGAGCCCATATAAACCTCAAGGATGCTGAATCACATGTAACTTTAGGAAACAGTTTCTGCTGTTGACTTTTGTTTTCAGTCATAAGCAAGTTTAAGAAAAAAAAAGAGCTTAGACGAGATGATGGTTTTTTGGTTAGATCATCAGCATTCATTCAATCAACATTTATTGAGACATTGGATACCAGGAACTGAGAAAAATTTGAAAAGACTATCCCTGCAGTTCCCAGAGAGCTGTGAATAAAATAAAATAATCAGGACTAGAAGCAAAAGCATACGACACTCTAAAAGCACACAAAAAATATAAACTGAAGAAGAAGAGAGTAAAGAATGAAGACTAAGGAACTATGAAGAGTGCAGGAAGGAAGGAAGGAAGAAAAATTTGGATAAGAAAGCTCTAAGAGCAAGAGTTCTTGTGAAAAGAAGAAAGAGTAAGTAAAATGTCTGAGAAATAGAATCATCATGTAGAAATACTAAAGCAGCCAATTAAATATGTCCATTTTTAATCAAAAACTTACTTTGGAAGAATAATAAATTATACGTTGGAAATATAATCCGTCTAACTCATTTAAGACTGACTGCCTACTATTTTGACCGAATGTATTCAGTCCACCAGCTGACTAGTTAAATATCTAATTTTACTAGTTCCACCGTTTTCACAGATTTAGTGGATTAAGCAGTATAAACAAGTCATTTAAAAAATTATATTACCTTAGTATAACAGAGACTTCTTTTCCAGTAAGTACAGTGAGAATTATAAATACATAATCAAAATAATTTAAGAATTATACTACGTAAATTATATATCCTTCTTTGGGTAAAACAAATGCAAATTAAGTGGTTGAATTTAAATATACACATAAAATATTTTTATCGTCTTTTATAGGTTTGGATTAAAGAACAAAAAATTGTGCATTAGTTATTGCTATATAAAAAAAAGTTGATATCTCAATGGCATAAACTGCCACCTATTTTTGTGGTCATGAATTCTGCAGGTTAAATGAAGTTCTAGTAATCTAGTCTGTTCAGGCTGGACTCCAGGCTTTGGTGTATTCAGTTCTGCTCTGTATAGGTCACATCCTGAAGCCCATATCTATGACATAGCAGCTACCTAGAGTGTGCAATGTTCGTGGTAGTCATAGACGCAAAGAGGTTGAGTACAAAAAATTGTCTTCCCTTAATGTTTCAACCAAAATCCAGCACACTATTGCTTTTATCCACATTCCACTAGATACGCGAACTCATAGCCAATAGGGCAAGGAAGTGTACTCTGCCCATAGTTGAAGGTGTTGCAGAACAACGGAACAACATACAAATGTATATTTTATATATTTATATATAAAACATATTATAATATGATATATATAATATATAAAAGAAGGGGGATTCCCCCAAAAATGTATTTACTTATAAAAATTCATTTGTAAAATGTGCATTTATTCTTACAGTTTTAACTTCAGTCACCTTCAAAGTACTCTCCACTTGACGTAATATACCTATCAAGACGCTTTTTCCACTGCTCAAAACAATTTTTGAACTCATCTATTTTGATGCCTTTTAGTGCCTGTGCTATTTTTTGTTTCACCTCTTCCACATTGGCAAAACATATCCCTTTGAGGAATTCTTCTTATCCTGAGAAACAAAGAAAAACAAAATCTGTCAAGGTGAGATCTAGTGAATAGGGAGGGTGGGGCATGTGGGTCATACCATTTTTGGTCAAAAACTTCTGAACACTCAGTGCATTGTGGACAGGTGCACTCGTCAGTCACCCATCATGAGATGGACAAACATATGGTAAGAATTTCCCCAAAAATTTTCCATGAAGTCAAACGCAACAACTCACAACACTATCTGATACACTGATGCTGATGGGTTCCTAGTACACTTACTTCACAAGAAAAGTCTGTACTACAAGGGACCCACCCTCCCAAATTTTGGTTTTGTGGTAGTAATGTGTGTGTGTGTATATATATATATATTTCTATTAAGGAGTGGAGCAAAGGATTGGGAACTCTAGTCTTAACTATTACAAGGTGAATTTGTACATTTGATGAACTACATTCTTTCTATTCCTTTACTGGACTTGCAGGAAAAAAGATTTGAGATGATTTTGCTTAGACCAAACTCAGGGACAGAAGCACCCATGATCGAGAGTTTTAGGTGAATTTCAGGAGAGTGAGCTTTTTGGGAAATGGTAGCCTTCTGACATTGCTGTCATTCAGGAATGTTGAGCAGAATCACTACTTTTTCTTCAAATATACTCGCTGGTGCTAACATTAGTTCAAGCACTACACACCAGTTTCTATATGTTAGAAAATGAAGTGGATGTGGGAAAGAACACACAGCTGTTTGAATTATACTATGACCCAAACATTTAAATTCATTTTAATTTTTTTGTGGTTTTTCTAGATAATATATTCAAGTATACATTCGTAACTAATCTAATTCCATCTTTCTTTCTTTCTCTCTTTCTTTTTTTTGTCAGAGTCTCACTCTGTCACCCAGACTGGAGTGCAGTGGTATGCTTATGGCCACTGTAGCCTCTACCTGCTGGGTTCAGACAATCCTTCCACTGCAGCCTTTCAAGTAGCTGGAACTACAGGCATGTTCCAACATGACCAACTAATGTTGTCCAGACTGGTCTCTCACCCATGGTCTCAGGCAATCCTCTTGCTTCCTCCTTCCAAAGTGCTGGGATTACAGGCATGAGCCGCTATGCCCGGCTATTAATTCCATCTTTCAATTACATCCTATACTTCACATGTAGTGCAAATACCTTATAAGAGAATATTCCCAATTCTTTCTCTCATCTTCTCTGACATTGCTTTCATTCATTTCATTTATCCACTTATTCACATGCTATCATCTCTCAACATATTGTTAGTAATTGTTACTTTAAACAAACATTTCCTTTTAGAGCAAATAAGAAAAAGAAAAATACTAGATTTTATTTTCTTTGATTTATTCATTCTCCAGTGTTTTTCCTTTCTTTATGTAGGTTAGAGTTTCTGACCTATATCATTTTCCCTCTTCCTAACAAAATTTTTTTTTTTAATTTCTTGCATGGCGGGTCTGCTTGCCATGAATTCCCTCAGTCTTGGCTTTACAGAATTTTAAAAAAGATTTCTTTTACTTTTGTAAATATTTTGCAGGTTATAGAATTCTGGGTTGACAGACTTTTTTTCGACATTTTATTTTACTCCACTCTTCTTGCTTTCAGTACTTCTGATGATATCTGCTGTAATTTTTTTCCTTGTACCTCTATATGTAAAGTGGTTTATTCCTCTATAGCTAGTTTCAAGATTTTTTCTTTGTCTTTGGTTTTCTGTAGTTTAAATATGATAATACCTAGGAGTCTTTTTTTCGTCCTTTCTCCTTCTTGGTATTCTCTGAGCTTCCTGGATCTATGGTTTGATATTGGTCCATAATTTTGGAAAATTCTCAACCATTATCACTTTAAATATTTTTTGTAATATGTTTTATTTTTCTTCTCCTTTTTGTTTGCCTGTTTTTAGATTTTACATGTTTTTGTTTTAATCACTAGTTCTCTTTGCTTGGGAATTTTCTATTGCTCTACCTTCAAGTTCACTGACTCTGAGTTTTGCTGTGTCCAGTTGACAGATAAGTCCATCAAAGGCCTACTTCATGCTGTGAACAGTATTTACTTATTTTAAGTTTAGCATTTTCTTTTGACTATTTCTTAGCATTTCAATCTCTTCTTGTACTTCACATCTTGTGAAAGTCACAGCAAAGGACCACAGGCCAACTAAAAGTGTAAAATTTGATCACTAAAATTAATCAGAATCGCTCATACTTGTAATTCCAACACTTTGGGAGGCAGAGGTGAGAGGACTGCCTAAGCCCATGGGTTTGAGATAAGACTGGGCAACTTGATGAGACCTCGTCTCTACAATAAATCAAAAAATTAGCCAGGCATGATCATGCCTATGGTTCCAACTACTTGGAAGGCCGAGGCAGAAGGATCACTTGAACCCAGCAGGTCAAGGCTGCGGTGACCATGAGCATGCCACTGCACTCCAGCCTGGACGACAGAGTGAGACTTCAACTCAAAAAAAAAACAATTAATCATAATCTTATGTTAGCCTGTATCCCTGAAGTATAACCTTCACAAGTATTTCTAGCTTTAGAAAAACAAATTGAAATTTTGTACTAGAACAAGAAAACCGGAAAATTTGCAAGTATTCTTTGAAGTAGAAGTACATAGATTATTATTTAAATTATCCTAGAATGGTGATCATGTAAGTTCTGAATATTAAAATAAAATATGCTGTTTTCACAAATCTGTAGGACTGTATCTGCTCGAGGGAACCGAGAATCCAGGGGGAAGTCATTCTAATATAGGCAGCATCTGCTCCTATTTTGTGAAGTCAGCACACTTCCTTTAATTGTCTGAATCTTAATCTCCAATAAGCATGTGCAGTATTTTCCCACTAATTCATAACATACCTGAAAGTCTGCAGAATTTAACATCACAATATGAGATTATGACCTCTAAAATCTGCTGACTTGGTCCAGTGTCCACTTTGACCAAGTGATACAATAGTTCCTTTTACCTAATCTGTGTGATTGTGTTTTCAATATGTTTACCACCAGCATAATCAGGTGGACACTTAGTACCTAGACACACTGAACCAGAATCTGTGAGGGTGAATCTACAATTTAAAAACTTCTTATGTAATGATTATGGACATTATGATTGCTCTTTACCCATCATTCTCAGAGTGTGGTTTTGGGCCAGTTGGTCTTCCATGTGATTTTGACGCACGTTGAAGTTTGAGAATCTTTGTACAATGGATATAATTAGTTGCTTCTGCAAAGATGACCTGCATTTTCCAAGAAAATTGAAATGGAAATGGTATAAATTGTTTTGACTATCTTTGACAAACTATTTCAAATCATCAGAATAATAATTTAATTAATCTGAGACCTATAATCAGCAATAGATGTCATATGTTACTGAATTGTTTTTCCTGCTGTCACCAAAATACTATTTATATCAGGTGATATATTTCTATCAGGTGATATATTTCAGCCTTTGATTCTATATTTCACTGTATTATTTCTCTTTAATCTACAGAAATGTTAATTATTTAGCAACATAAAGAAACAAAACTTTCTCAAACACATCCTGTATAAAGTATCTTTGGGGAAGAAAAGTCTAAATGGAAACAAATGTTTTCTGAGTCTTTTAATTATTCTCAAATGTATGACTCAATATAGTCCAGTTTTCAACATTTTTAGGAAAATATTATGTATTAAAATGAAAGTGTTCCCTTATATCTCACTTTGCTTTTACTTCAAGGTATGTTAATATCCATAAAACTTTAAGAAAGCAAAGTACATTTTTAGGTATTATAAAATATTTATGCTCTTAACTATTTAATAAACAATTTTATTATAAATAGTGTATGACAGATTAGTTTAAATGAACTATAAAAATGCATGTCACATGATAGCTTATAATTTTTATTAAATCTCAACTTCTACAAAGATGACCTGCTTTTTCCAAGAAAATTGAAATTGTAATAAATTGTTTTGACTATCTTTGACAAACTATTTCAAATAATCAGCATTATTCTGATTATTTGGAATAGTTTTTTTTCAAATAATCAGATTTTTTTCATAAATGACTGAGGAAATTACTTAATTGTTGCTTCATCAAACATGAAGAAACAAAAGTTATGGTTCTATTTTAGTAGTGCTCATTCCTAGTTGGCATGTGAGTCTGATAGTCATTCCCTGAACCATCAACAAGGGTGCCTGAACGAAGCATATTTGTATACCTAACCCTTAACTGTACCCCACAATATCATAATAAAAAATATTGAATATTTTTTAAAAAGAAAAAGAAAAAGAGACCATGATAAAACTGTAATTATCATATTTGTTACACTTTTAAAGCAAAAGTATACCTTAATTGCCCCTTTATTAACCCCTTTGTCACCCAGTAATTGTTAGGGTTAGGATTAGGTTTAGGGTTAGGGTTAGGGTTAGGGTTAGGGATGCACATTTATAAAAACAAAATCTGGATATATTGTGAGCTTGTGTCATTAAGGCTACTCATGCAATACCTTTCACAGATCAAAGGGCCACTTGACTAAGCATGTCACAAATTCAAAACTGAAAATTTTCATTAAAGTTTAATAAAAAAGAAGAATTAAAATTTCAGTATCAATCTACAAGCTGAAAGTTAATGTCTATAGATGTCTATCTACCCTTCAAAACAATGGAAATATATAAATTAGATTTAAATTGTGATATATTAAAAACAAAAAGAATACCAAAAAGTTGAGTTATATTAATGCATTACAACAGCAAAAGGACATTTTTTAAAAGTTTTGAAATGTGTTTTCTAAGGTAATATTTATGTACCCTAATTATATCAGTTTAATGTGAATTTCTCTATTGCCACCTATTTTTTCTGTTGTAATATATGCATATGCTTCCAGAGTAGCCTTTAATGAGAACAAGAAGATATTTAAAAGTTCATACTATATATAATAAAATTATATTTGTCATTTCTACAAAAAAAATTTTGTTTCTATAAATATTCTAGTTTCATTATACTAACAATTATATACAGAACAAGAGATCAACACTCTAGAAGCAATTAATACACTTTTAGATTTTAGTTTCATATAATAAAATATAAAATTTTAAAAGAATACCTTTAAAGTTAATAATGCTATATGAGTGTCTAAAAATAATTGTGAATAAAGATAAAAAGGAAAATTCATATTTTGTTAGTGTCAAAGTTTGCAACAAGTCAAATTTAATACAGGTTATCTATATTTGAAAGAAATGCGAGAAAAAAGTATTAAAAAATTGCCCTTTGTCTGTTTATTTAACCGGTCAACTAGTACTAATTGACAACTTATTGGATAATTTTTCTATTTTAATTTCTAATTTTTGTTCTTTAATTTTTCCTCTTATATCTTGATTGGATGAACCTGTATTTTATCTTTTTTTTTTTAGTCAAAAGCCAGCTTGAGTATTTTTGTATGCTTTTCTATGTTTTAATTGTACTTTTTATCTTTGAATTTCTTTTTATTTAATTAACCTTTGGTTTATTTTCTTGTTTGAGAGAACATTCTTTGTTCATAAAATAATCTTTCTTATTTAGCAATATAAGTGTTGGACTATGACTGTTGAGGCTTACTTTAGCAGTATTCCTTAGGCTTTTATACATAAAGTTTGAGTTTTTATTATTTTTATCATCTATATAATTGGTCAATGATTTTTAGCTTTTTCTTTACCTAAGAAATTTTGAAAGGAAGAATTGTGGGTTTCCTTCAATTTCCATAAGGAATAATTTTTTTGCTTGTATACTAAACCAGGTGTGGTGATATGTGCCTGTCATCCCAGCTACTTGGGAAGGCTGAAGCAAGAGAATCGCCTGAGCTCAGGAGTTCGAGGCTATGGTGAGCTATGATCATGCCACTGCATTCCAACCAGAGTGACGGAGTGATACTCTGACTCAAAAAAAAAAAAAGTAAAAGAAAATAGTTCTTTTGATTTGAAAGTTTTTCTGTTTTCACAATTTTTCTACCTACTAATATAATTAATCAAAATTGAATTTAACTTTGTGTGTTCAAGGTGTTGTACCAAGTATTCTGTTAGGCCCTTAAAATAATTCAGGTTGTGCCCATAGTACATTCACATCTATAAAATGTTCATAAAAAAGAGGAGGAGACTAAACTCTTACCTCCTAATTTTGATACATTTCTGTTTCTTGCTAGTTGTCTTCTTTTGCCATGCAATTCTATCTCATTGACTCTCTGCCGAGAATATAAAAAATAGAACCAGTGCTGTTTATTCCTTTCAAAGAACTACCTTTTTTCCTACTCAACGCTAATCACATCAGCCAAGACCTGCAAAATCACAATGGAATAATCCATTTTAACCAGATTTTTTTGCCTAAAGCAAATATGAAATCATAAACTGATGGCAGCAAATTCTATGTGATTCAAACACTTATGGAATTTCTAAACTATTACATAAGACTAATTGACAATGAAAGGATGTCTAAGTCTTGTGACAATGCACTTTTAAACTAGTGTGATATCTTTTCCAATACCTTTTTCCATATGGAGATAACTATGCCTTCTATTCCTATATTATAAAATGAAGAAATGGAAAACAAAGTTTGAGTAAATTGTCCTTCTATTCACTCTAGCTTATTATCAGAATAAATATCTTAGAAATCTTTTGGCAAAGTTATCACTATAAATCTCACTAGCCACTTTTTACTGAAAAGGACATGATATTGTAAAATCTTACTTCCAAGGATCTCAAATAGGATGAGTGTGCATAGGAAAAGAAGTGAAAGATGTCACTTTCTATCCTCAAAATGAAAGAATAAAAAGCATACTGTATGAACTCAGGAGTATTTTCACTCAGCTCCCAGAATAACACAGATCCTTTCTCAAAGATAGTTTGAAAATAAGACAAAGATTTTTCTTTAAAAGTGTAAATAGTCAAAGCACCACCTGAAGGAGCTATTTTTTCCTGGAATAAAATGATTAAGATCTCAGCTACTTTATATGTGAAATCTTTGTCAACTCTTTGGAATTAGTTTCATAGCCTGCAACAAAGCTTTTAGCAAGTATAATTTGAAAAAGAAGTGAAAATTTTTTACAACGAAACTGCAGAAGTTCTTTATACTGAAGTCTCGGGGAACAATAAGGCCCTAGGGAAAAGAATAAAAGAAGACACAATTGCAGAAAAATGTGAATGGTAACAAGTAAACAGTCTTGGAGTATTCCAAAAAATCGATTTTCTATTTTGACACTAATGCTAAATTACAAACACTTGCTAGTTCTTAAGGAGACTGCAGTGACACCTTATTCAAGTCGCTGTGTAAATAAGAGATGAGAAGGGAGATAATTGAGGCTGGGGTGATGTTTGATTGAAAAAGGAACTTTATGCGATCTTATTCTTCATTTACCATGTTATAATATCTGCTGTTTGTGGGGAGAATTCAATTTTTCGCACTACATTACATTTTAATTCAACATCTTCTCCCTGGGTTTTCTGGATTGCTGCGCTTGAAGAAAGCAGGAAGAACCCAATTGTGTTAAATAAATACCTTTCATGGATTTCTCGAGGTCTGAGTAGGAGAACCAATAAAGTGACTCAGCAAGCACAAGAGAGATAACTAAACATGTAGTCACCAGTTTGCAGTTCAACGTGTCCAATTAAATGGATTAGCATTCAGGCAAAGCAGCGAGCATCTTGTTTAACCAGTGTTCAGGGACTTCCCACTCCATAAAATGTTCTGGGACATTGTGTCCCTTAGAGGAAAACAACCATGAGTTTGGTAGACAGAGCTGCTTTTTGAATTTTGCTGTTAACTGGTAAATACAAATTTTGTATCTTCTCTTGAAAATTTTCCTAAAAGTTAGTTTACCTTCTCAATATTTTTGTAAAGTGAGGACAGGCTATTTTCTTCTTCCTAGTTGCCCAGGTATGTGGTGTTTCAGGTGGTTTAGTGTGGGACTCCATTGATATTATTACTGAAAAGTAAAATATCAAAAACCATTGTACCATCCACGACTTATAATGGGTTAAATAGTAATTCAAGACTGCGGCAGAAGGATCACCTGAGCCCAGCAGTTCTAGGCTTTGGTGACCATGAGCATGCCACTGTACTCCAGCCTGGGCGACAGAGTGAAAGACTCCTACTCAAATAAAATAAAATATAAATGACAAAGAGAAAAATGATGAACATTCATTGGAATCAAATATTCTGCTTTTAATATAGTTTAACAATTATCTATCACTACTGAATTTAGACCCAATAGTCTCCCGTTCTAAAATGTGAATTTACACCAACTCTTTTAACTGGATGCAAACATTTTTGAGCGCCCTACTTTCAGCCTCAGCTCTTCACCTCTAAGCTCTAGGTGGAAAAGTCTAACAGGGCAACAATCCACTTTAATTATTTGCTCTCCCTAATTGCCCTGCTGATACAGGCTTATCTAAAGGAAGGCAATTATCTGTGCCCTTCTTGTTTCCACTTAGTTATAAAATGCTCCAGGCTTTCTTATCCCTTTGAAGGGTAGTTTCTTCTCTCTTTTTCACAGTTCTAGGACCAGAAAACAGAGGGAAGTCATGGACACTCACAATTTGCATAGAATTGCTGATTCAGGGTGAGGTTGATTTTCTTAGCCATCTTCTGGTCATCCACACCTCCCTCATTTGGAGCTGATTGCGCATAGCTATTACTAATTAGTTTGTACAAAATTGCTGAAGATAATAACTTAATGAACCTAGCCGTGCTTAGCTACTTAACGAAGCCTTACCTTTATCATTTTGCAGATATCTGAAAAAAATAGTTCAGAAGAATTTAAATGTAATTATAAAACATGCTACCTTGCCCAATTTGTCAAATTTAAAAATCTACTTAGGGCATTTAAACGCCTTAAAAATATTTTATCTTTTCATATTTGTTGGTAGGTCATAGGAAGTAAGTGATGCATTTCTTAGCTGACTTCTTGCACTCCAGGCTGATGAAGAGCCTTCCCTCAGCCCCCAACTTCAGCACTCCTCTCTCACGCTCCAGCTACTCTTCTACTCCCAGGTGGTGATATCGGGCTCACTCTGGCACAATATGCAAATATATACATTGACAAATTGCACAGACTTCTATTGCTATTTTCCAAAAGACTCCAGGAGATCTAGATGGCCTTTTGGCTGTTAAGAGTGGACGTTGCATTCTTCTCAGACCTAGAAAAAACAACACAGGAATTCATATGGAAACACAAACGACCAAGAATAGCCAGAATAATCCTCAGCAAAAAAAAACAAAGCAGGTGGTATCACAATACCAGACGTCAAACTTTACTATAAAGCTACAATCATCAAAACAGCTTGGTATTGGTACAGGAACAGGCATATAGACCAATGGAAAAGAATCGAGATTCAAGAAGCAAAACCTCAATTTCTCAACCAACTCATCTTCAACAAAGCCTCCACCACCTACCACTGGGAAGAGGAGAACCTATTCAGTAAATGGTGCTGGAAAAACTGGCTGACCACATGCAGAAGATTAAAGCAGGACCCCTACCTGTCCCCATACACAAAAATTAACTCCAAATGGATCAGAGACCTAAATGTAAAACCTCAAACCATAAGAA
>CAUYQG010183556.1:0-34334 GCA_963574415.1 Tarsius wallacei
TGGGAAACCTTAACCCACCCCCCAAAACCTGCAGCCCCTGCATAGCAACCAGGCCCTTCAAGGCAGCCCATATCAGCAGTTGCTGGTGCCTAGGGGTTAATGTGCCATGGGGGTTGCGAGGATTCAGTGGAATTATCCTCACGAAGTAAGTGCTCAGAACTGTGTTGGGCACATGGATGGCTCCCAGCTGTCTACCCTGGGAGAACACAGGCTTTATCACAGTGGCTGCTGGTGTCTGATTCATCATTTCCATTATCTGACACACAGTAGACTATCAACAATGTTATTTTTTTTTTTTGAGTTGGAGTCTCACTGTCGCCCAGACTGGAGTGCAGCGGCCGCTCCCGGCCACCGCAGCCTCGACCTGCTGGGCTCCGGTGATCCTTCCACCTCAGCCTTCCAAGCAGCTGGAACTAATTTTTTGATTTATTGTAGAGATGAGGTCTCGCCAAGTTGCCCAGGCGGGTCTCGAACCCGCGGGCTCAGGCAATCCACTCACCTCAGCCTCCCGAAGGCGCGGGATTACAGGCTGAGCCACCGAGCCCGGCTAACAATGTTTTTTAATGAATAGAAGGAGATCTCTGACTTTAAGGAAGCTATAGTTTCCTATGAGAGAAAGAGTCATGTTGTGGTTATTTCAATCTAGTTAAATAAGCCCCACATAGAAATAAGCATCAGCTATCACAGGGTCCAGAGGAGATGAGCAGGGTAGGTGTATGAGAAAGGTAGGAGGGGTGGGCAGGATGTCATCCTGGAGGAGGTATTCCTGGGATGGGCCTTGAAGGATGAACAGGACTTGTCTGTGTAAAGAAGCTAGAAACCCTGAGGTAGAACACGGCTTTGTGTGTGAAGCATTGCGAGGTGAGATTAAGCACAGGTGTGGGGTGAGGCAGCGAGGCCAGCAGGGCCAGGTGCTTCTAGGCTCAGGCCTTGGAAATCAACCTGTAGGTGAGGCAGCACCAGGAGGGTTAAGTGGGGCACTGAGTGGTCAGGGTTGTGCTTGAGGAATTTCTCTGGGGCTTTAGAGAGCAGGAGTAAGGACAAGGGGAGGAGAAGGAGGTAGCTGGGTACAGAGCTGGGAAGGGATGAGGGAGGCTGAGCGTTTAGGTGGGCAGGGCCTGTGTGCAGAGGCAGGTGGTGTACGCTGGCCCAGAATGTTGTGTGGTTCTCGTGATATGTAGCTGAGGGACGGGGGTGCAGAGAGCTGATGGGCATGAATGAATGGGGTGCCAGTCCCTGAGCTGTGGGAGCACAGGGGAGAGGAGGACACTTACACCATGGGGTGTGGAGGGTGCATTCCTGGACGGGGCTCCCTCGGCTCTGAGGCTGAAGCTTGTCAGGAGACCTGAGACACTAAGGTCCCTTTCTCACCCTCTGCAGAGGCCCCTGGGTCTCCTAGTTTCATTTCCTGCCCTTTGCCCAGCTCTCTGCCTTTCTTCAGAGACTGGGAGATGGAGTTGGCTGGGCTGAGAGGCCATAACCCTCTCAGGAACTTCAGGGATTCATTTCTCTCTATGCCCTGGCCCCACATCCTAAATCAGCACCCCTAACCTTACTGTGAGCAGTGCAAGTCCAGAGTGGCCCCTCCTTCCACGGGGGTCAGTGTCGGGAATTGTATTGGACTGGCTACTGTATTGGCTGCTCTTGTACCAGCCTACCCCAGAGCCATGATTCATATTTAGGGAGAGAATTAAACAGAGACAAGTACGCCGGTGCCCTGATTGAGGACACATATGCTGGCTGATTTTTTCTTTTTTTTCCTTCCATCTTAGTTTTTGTGGGGCAGGCTCAGGCCCTATATAGATGCTGATTGGTGAGTACTTGCATAATAACAGCTAATGTCTAACTATCACTTGACAATATACGACCTACTATGTTCCAAGTAGTTTAAGTGTGTTAATTTTTTAAATCCACGTTACATCCTGTGAGGTAATTTAGTAAAAAAATTCAGGCACAGAGAGATTACATAACTTGCTCCAAGTGGAAAAATTAATAAGCAGTTCATCTGTAAGTTCAGTTTTTTACTTTGAGTCTGAAATGCTGGGTTTTTGTTCTGACCTGACTCTAAAATTTTGTAATTATGTCGGGTCAGTAACTGGGCCCATTTCTCCAACAGTGAGTAGTCTGAGGACTCAGGTGGATTTTTAGCTTTCCCTCCTTTTCAACTGGCATTAACTGAATGTCTATTTGATACTAAACTCCGGAGAATGCTAGAGCCTCTGACATAGGAATATTATACCTACGTATTCTTCCATGCTGTGTTTGTATATTAAAACAAAGTATCAGTGAAATATACAGGAGAATCAATCCATTCTCTAACTCTTAGTACATCTTCCAGAGGCATCAGCTGGGGTACCTGTAACCACCTGGTCTAGGGCATCATACACAGTGGAGACTGCAACCTTCCTGAAGCTCCATCTGTGGCCAACATTGTGCTTTCATGGGCCCTGGTTTCCTCTGTTTCCACCACAGCCCTAGGAGAAAAACAAGAGAGTTAAAGTGTCTTGACAAGCTGATATGAAAGAAGAGCAGAGCTAAGGCTCAGACCGGGCCTGACTGATCTGGCCTCCAGGCTGTCTGCACTGCCTAATTGGTTTCCACACTACAGCCAGCAAAGGGTCATTAGGCTGCCAACAGGTGGAACTTGGAGGAAAGCGGGAACCTGGCAGCTGAGCTCACCCATGCAATAGTTCGACCAGTATTGCCAAGGGTAGAAATATGAGCAGGAACTTCAGACAGGAGTCGTGGGTAGAATCCCAGTTCTGGAAGGAGGATGGAGAGGGAGAGGAAGGATTAGAGTCTCTGGTGGAATGGTGGGATTTCAGGCAGTTGAAGGGGTTCCCCTGGTTCCTGAGTCCTCTCACCCCCACTCCCCCACCCCGAGGACCTCTGTCCAGGCCCCAGGTCAGCTGTGCTCTGTCCCTGGCCCAACTTCCCTGTCTCTCTCTTCTCCACCCCTGTCTCCCTGCAGCCTTGCCAGATGGGCCCAGCTGCTGTGAATGTATGTTTGCTAATGAAGAAAGCAGGATTATCTCTTAAAAACAGGTTTTGTTCAAAATCACGATTTTGCATTCTGCCATTTTTCTGTTTCTGGGCAATGTCACTACAGGAAATACAATAGACAGATGAATAGAATTGTTATTGTTTCTGCTGAACAAATTCAGTGAGATGAGGGATTGTGCTTCAAGGGGCACTTTGTAAAGTCGGGAGGATGAGGTCGACCAGCTACTGTGTGTTGAGGGTTTCCAGAGTCCAACTCTAGCTGGAGAAGGACACGGATCAGGAGCAAGCCTTGAGTGCTTTGCATCAGCGCTCAAGGAAATAAGTGTCCCTTCATCCACTGATTCAGCTCAAGTTCCACTTGATAAACGTCCATCCATCCATTCACTCATCCACCCAGCCATTAATTGTATGCTTATGGCAAATCTGCATGTTGGGAACTGCTCTAGTGAAGGACAGAGACAGGAGACTCTTAGAGTCACAGAGTTTATGCTTTAGTAGGAAAGACATCTTAAAAAGCGAGCTAAGAAACATCAGCCAACATAGATCCATTGGAGGAAGTGCCATTAGGATGACGTTCAGGATGTGGCATTAGAGTGACAGGGCCTAGGTGTGGACAGGTAGCTGAGGAGGTGAAAGACAGAGGAGCTAGCCATGGGGAAGCAGAGGGAGGAAACTTCATCCTGGGCAATGGGACTTGTTAGACCAAAGCACACAGGAAGCAATTTTAGTGTGTTGGAGGGTATGGGTAAGGGTGAAGCATGAAACCAGCATGGCAGCAGGTGTGGGGTGAGCTCAAGCCACATCCTGCAGGGTCTGGGGAGAGCTTGAGTTTGACCAGAGCTCCTCTACAGTGCCAAGAGCCTCAGCCTCATGCTTGAGAAGGCAACAGTGCCTGGGATTCAGTCTCTGCTCTCATGAATCCTGGGCCCAGAAGGAAGATGGACACACAGACATCTAATGACCCTGGAGACTGCTATGTCTGATGTTGACTGAGTGCACAAGGTGCAGATGTGGCACAGAAGAGGGCCTGATGAACTCTCCTTGACAGTAGAGGGAGATGTATCAGTTGTCTGTGTCTGTATAACAAGTGATCCCATCCAGAAGCAGATTAAAATGATACACATGTGTTGTCCCGCAGATTCTGTGGTTCAGGAATCAGGGAGTGGATTAGCTGGGTGGTTCACTCAGAGTCTCTCATGAGGCTGCCCTCAAGCTATTGGCCAAACTGCAGTCATCTCAAAGCTCAAATGAGGCTGAAAGAGTCACCGCCAAGCTCACTTGGGGACTGTTGGCAGCTTTCTATGGGCTGTTGAACTGAGGGCCTCAGTATCTTGCTAGTTGGTTATTGGAACCATCCTAATTCCTCTCCACATGAGCCTAACCACAGGGTAACTCACAATGGCTGTTGGTATCCCCCAGGGCAAGTGAAGGAGGTGTTGTGAGTAGATGATGCTTAGGAACTCTCTGAATTTCAGGTGGTGTTCAGGGTAGGACTGGCCCAGGAGTGGGCTCAGAAGGACCCCAAGGAAGAGACAAGATGACACCTGGGCAGGGCCTGTCTGAAACCTAAAGATTTCTGGGTTCCAAAGTCCCTAAAATTTGTCTTCTCTTTTGGTCTTCCTTTCCAGTTCGACCTACAGCGAATTGTGATCTACTGTGACTCAAGGCATGCAGAACTGGAGACTTGTTGTGACATCCCCTCGGGTCTGGTGAGCAGATTCTTGCTTGGAGAGGAAGGGAGGAAATGGGTGTGTGGGCTCCAGAGGGAGGGGTTGTCCAAGGCATGGAGGTGGGTAGTCAAGGGTCAGGGGGACATGACCTGAGAGGGAGCCCAGTGATCAGCACTTGAGCTCCAATTCCTGATCAAACAGGGTATGGGTTGGGGGAGCCAAGTTATGCAGAGTCTTAGTCAGCGTGACCTGTTGTTGATGGCTAAGTGATGAGGCCCAGCAGGGGGAGCCTGGGAGGCAGAGGATGAGAAGATGTACCTGAAGAGAGACTGACCTGACCATCCATGCCACCAGAACTTAGAGAAGAGGGAGGCCACAGTGCCCTGGGCTGGTCAGTAAAACAGGGAGGTCTGAACATGGATGACCCGAGAGACCAGTGTTTGCCCTTTTGACCCTTCAGTGCAGGGTCTGGTCCTACATCTTACTTCACCACTGGTCCATTTTCAGGGCTCTCCTCGACAATCCTCTTTGCCAATTCCTAGTTCCCAGGCTTGTTTGAGAGGCAGTAATCACAATTGAGCTTGCTTCCCAGGCAGAAGGATGAAATCCACATATGGTGCTTGGCTAGCCCCACCTCCAGAACACAGCACACAATTAGCATGCTGGTCTCAGAACTCTTAGGGTATCCAGGTAGACAGAGAGTGCTGGGATGTGGAATCAGGTGGACCTAGTTGTGGAGACAGAGGGTGAGGGAAGAAAGAAAGGGGTGAAGAAGGAAAGAGTAAGGGTGAGGAGAGAAGAAATTCTTGAGCACCTACTAGGTGAGAGACACTGAGGTAGAATTTTTCCTGTGTTGTCTCATTAAATCTGCTTTATCGTGTTATGATGATATCACCATCGTCCCTGTTTACAGAGGTAAACATTAAGGCTCCAGGGTCCACAGGTTCCACAGGTTGCTGAGCCAGCCAGTGAGACCAGGCTGGCCAGGGCCCTCTGCTCCAAGGCCTGGAGAAAGCCAGGAACTCTCTTCAGATGTGGTCTTCTCTCCCACTTCCCCATGCTCAGGCATCCTCAGAATTTTCTGGTTCCCCTTTGCCTGCCTGGTTCTGGGGAAGCTCCAGATAGCAGCCCCCACCCCCACTGCCAGGAGGTGTTTGCTGGATGAATGCTAAGTTCTGACCTACTGGGCTTTCCTTCCAGTGCCAGGTGACCGTGGTGACAGAGCCTCCGCCTCCACCCCCACCCCAGCAGTTGCCCACCCCAGGCAGCGAACAGATTGGGTTTTTGAAGACCATCAACTGCTCCTGCCCAGCTGGAGAGAAGGTACCATCCACAAGGCACCCTCAACGCCCAGCCCCCAGCCCCCAGCCCCAAAAGAAGCAGGGTAGGGCTGGCCCACAGGACCCTGACAGTACAGGTGGGAGTTTCCCATCATGCACCTGGCCTGCCAGCACAAGAGGACCCCCGGCTCTCAAGGACTTTCTTATTCAGAGCATGTTCTTTTTTCTTGCATCTCTTGTTTCTTGACTTTTTTGTGTGCTCGAAGGAAGGAGAGCTCCTCAGACCCAGCTCTAATGAATGGTGATTTTTTTCTTTTGAAGTAAATAATGTATTCCTGAGGTTTTTCTGGCTTTTGTGTGTGTCATCTTCATTCAAGTGCAGCTAAATAAAACTAGATGTGGTGTAAGAATAAGACTCAGAGTAAGACAGTGAATGAGGGTTTAGATGTGTTTTGCAGGAACATGTCTTCATTTCTTTCTTCTCAATGTTTTCTTTAATTAGCCACATTCTATAATCTGGAATACATATAAATTTTATAACATGTACATATGTACTACAATTATATATATGTTTCTAATTTTTAAAAGTGTTACAGTTCTATCACCACCATCACCATCCACGAGACTAGATTAGATGTCTTATTGTGTGCCTGAGGCGCTGATTTAGTTTCTTTTTCTAGACAGTGGCCCTTGATAAAGAAAGGGAAAAAAAAAGATTCTTCAATATTTGAGCAGAAGGAACGTAAAAATTTGCACAAGGATGACACAAAGTAGAACTGTGCCAGAAAGGTCACTGAGAGGTTCTGCTGGGCTCACAGCCCCAGGGCCCTTCATCTTCCTTTAGGTGCCAACATATGGGAAGGAGACAAGGGATACACAGACTAAGAGATGAATTGATGGCTGGAATTAACTGGAGTGGGCACACTTTAGGCATTTCAGTACAGTTTTCTTTCCATAAGCCTGTCCTGGCACACAGACTGGCTTCTTTTCCTTCTCTCCTCCTTTCTGTTCTCCTTTACACCCTGGCCTCTTTCTTTTTATTCTACCAAGAGAACCAGACCTTGGGAGACAGGGAGCTCTCAGTCAAGTTGAGTGTCCAGTCCCAGTCGCCTGACTTGCTAGAGACCCAAGCTAGAGACCCACTCGGCCTGCTGTGCACCGAGGCTGGTTCTGGGTAGTGGGCCATGTTAAAACATGCCCTGGTCTGGTGCCCAGCTTAGGGAGTGGAGGGGGCAAAAGCAGGAGACAGCACCTGACAATGGCTCCTGCTGTCTCCACCCCTCAGCAGACTAACTTCCGCAGCCTGTGGAATCCAGTGGCTTAAGTCTCTGTGGATCCAGTTATTCTCACATGTCAGTGAAATAGAAGCAGCCGTCTAAACTCTAATCCACTGGAATCCTTGTTTTCAGTTAAGAACCCAAATGGGGCCACGTACAGTGGCTCACATCTATAATTCCAGAACTTTAAGAGACCAAGGTGGGAGAATTGCCACTGCACTTCAGCCTGGGCGACAGACACTGTCTAAAAAGAAACAAATAGACAAACAAAAACCAAGAAACCAAATTCCAAATGAGAAGGGCACAGGGTCACAGCATTGTGAAGTTTTGATCACTAGCCACGGAATATACCACAGTACACACAGTCTGCCAGAGAGCACAGCCACACCCAGCTCTGCCCTGTGGTCCAGCAAGCTGCCCGCTCCCCTTCCCACCCATCTCCTGCTCTCCAGCTCACAAATGCCCCGTGGTTCCCCCTCAACCTCCTTGGAGTGACTTACAAATATCCCACCACCCACTACTTTACCCTGTGTGACCCAGCTGGGTCCCAGTTGCCTTTCTAGCCTCACCTAACTCCAATTTCCCCTCCCAACTTCTAGGCCAGGCAAGAACTTCTGGTTCCCCAGAGGGCTCAGGATCTTCCCTGCCTTCCTGTATTTACATATGCAACATCTGCCTGGAACATCTCTCCCCACCCCCACCTCTTGCACCTGCCTGCTGCCTGTTCTTCAAGATATCCCACGGAATTTTCTTTTGAATATGTTATTATCTATATAATTTCTCTTTCTTCCTTCCTCCTGCCCTTCTTTCCTTCTTTCTTCTATTATTCACCATCCAACTACTCAATAACTATTATCCAGCACCCGCTATTTCCAAGACACTGCGTTTTTCTCTCCTGGTGCTTTCATCTACCAAAACAGTTCTCCCACTGGATTGAAAATGCCTCCTTGTCTTTACTTCTAGAAAATTCTAAGTTCCAGATGGCAGAGATTGAATCTTGGCATGTCTGTATTTTCAGCTACCAATGTATAGCCTGGTACAGAGAAGGCTACTAAATAATAGCTGGGTGATGGATAGTCAGTCAGGGTATGAAGAGATGGATAGATAGGAGGTAGAGGGACAAATGGGAGGGAGGGATAAAGGAACATACCCTCTCTTCCTCCAAGGCAGAACAAGGTCTGGCTGTTCAAGGGTTTCAGTAAACTTACACATTCTCAGCCTCACACCCTGGGTGGCATTTCTCAATAATCCATTCCATTCACTCCATCATTCCTTTTTTCTGACCACAGACATGAAGCACTTGCTGGGTGCTTATGCTGTACTGTACACCGAGGCTTTAAGACAAGTAGAATATAGTCCTCAAAAATTCTATAGTCTGCTATCTGGTTAGGAAACTAGGAGCTCTGAGGCCTGTCTTAGCCCCAGGGAGCTCAGGTCAGGCCTGCTGGATAACTTCCCAAGCCCATAAGAAAGTGGCTTGCTTCTTCCCTCACCCCTAGGAAGGCCACTTAGCGTGAAGAACTTCACAACAACCTGATTAAGAAGGTGTTGTTTCTTTCTCCTCCATCTTCATTTCTATAAAAAATGCAACATGAACAGCTTAGGAAGTCTGAGAGTTTCTCCTAGGAGGCAGAACTCTGACCACAGGCAGACTTTATTTGCGAGGTTTTAAAGCCCCCATTGAGTTTGCAAAACATTTAGATCGTTCAGCTAGGTGGGCATGTTGCCTCTGGAGTCCGTGCTTACATCTCTACCCAAACATCACGGTGCATGTGAACATACATGGTGTTCTTGAGGGCACTATGTGAGGATAATCACACACAAAAATATGTATCTTTATTTGCAAGTGCCAATGTCATCTGTGAATGAATATTTAAAAACAAATCTGTCCCTGAAGTAGCCAAGAGTGCAACTCTGAACAGAGTGTAGATTGTTGTGAGTGCTGGGTACAGGCAGTGATGTGTACATGAACATAGTGTCCCTTTTCTTTAATGTGGTGGTATTCACACATATCAAATTATATGAATCACATTGCATTTGTTTTCAGTATGACAATCTTTACTTGTATCTACAACTTACAGATCACATTTTTAAAAATCCACCAACAAGATTTTTCCACATTTTAAAATCTGAGCAAAGTTTATATTTAGAAGTAGCTTACAGGCTTGTCTGGTTTTGCATTTTCGTGAGCAGTAATTACTTCAACTAATAGCAGGCAACATAACTCTTTGTTTTTAATTGAAGTGATGGTATATTTAGATAAAAATAACCTAAGGATATCATTTTGGGTGTTTGTGTATTTATTTATTTACATTAGATATTGACAAATTGTAATTGCGTATATTTATGGGGTAAAAAGTGTGCTATAATACATGATATAATGTGGCATGATTGAATCAAGCTAATTGGCATATCCATCACCTCAGATACTTAAAATCATTCCTTCTGTCTGAGACATGTATCCTTTTGACCGACATGTCCACATTGCCCTCTTTGTAGCCCCTGGTCGTCATCACTCTGCTTCTAAATGTGCAGCTATTTTAGTTCCTTATATTAGCCACAACATGCTTTATTTGTCTTTCTGTGCCTGTGTTTGCTTGCTTTTTCTTTTTTTTAAGAGTTGTGGGGTACACGTAGGGATTTACTACATAAGTAAATTGCACACACTGAAGTTTGTGCACTCCCTTCCTTCCTCTCTCCCCTAGCAGTGTCGAGTATCTGGCATACCCACACTCAAGCTTATGTGATCAATGATTGGGGCCTGCTTATGAGTGAGAACATGTGGTATTCAATGCTTTGTTTCTGTGATAGTTCATTTAGTATGATGGTCTCCAACTGTATCCATGTTGCTGCAAAGGACATGATTTTGTCCTCTTTATGGCTGCATCATATTCCATTGTGTATATATACCACATTTCTTTACCCAGTCCATTTTTGATGGCCACCTGGGTTGGTTCCATGTTTTTACTGTTGTGAATAGTGCTGCAGTGAATATCTGTGTGCAGGTTATTTTGACCCACCGATGTCTGTATCTGGAGACTGCGTGAAAGTTTCCCCACAGCAGAAGCTTTCAACACCAACTTCCTTGTTCAATTCATGGATCAGCACTTGGCTTACTAAAGGGCTAGCTTTTGAGCATGTGGAGTAGATGTCAAACAGTAAGGAAAGAAAAATAATTTTTTTTTTAGTTGGAGTCTCACTCCGTCACCCAGGCTGGAGTGCAGTGGCATGCTCACAGCCACCCCAGCATTGGCTTGATGGGCTCAGGCAATCCTTTCACCTCAGCCTTCCAAGCAGCTGGAACTACAGGTATGGGCTACCACACCAGGCTAATTTTTTGATTTATTGTAGAGATGAGGTCTCGCCAATTTGCCCTGGCTGTTCTCAAACCCGTGGGTTCAGGTAATCCCCTCACCCCGGCCTCCCAAAGTGCTAAGTTTACAGGCTTGAAAAAGTTTTTTTTAATTTTATTTTATTTTAAAGATGTGGGCTACAATTTAGGGTTAGGTATACAAGAGGGCATTGTACAGGTAAAGTTTGAACCTCCCTTTTGTACCCATTTTACCTGGTTTGAGATCAGGCACCCTTATTGATGTTGTGTGCCCCTCCTCTCTTCTCTGGCAGTATCCTGCCACTGCCAATCCCTTTTATAGTGTGTTCTATGTTCAGGATCTGCTTATGAGTGAGAAATTACACTGTTGGTGGGAGTGTAAACTAGTACAATCTCTGTCGAAAACAGTGTGGGCATTCCTAAAAAATCCAAAAATCGATCTTCCATGTGACCCAGCAGTCCCCCTTCTGGGAATATACCTGGAGGAACACAAATCATTCTAAAAGAAGATACCTGCACGTGCATTTTTATTGCAGCATTATTCACAATAGCAAAACCATGGACCAACCATGCTGCCCATCAAGGGTGGACTAGATTTAAAAGATGTACATATACAGGATAGAAGAAAGAGAAAATTAAAATGGAGTCTTACTTTTTTTTGTCTTTCTTCCTTTAGGGTGAAAAGGGATATGCTGGCCCCATGGGACTCCCAGGTCCAAAGGTTGGTACTGTCAGGAAAGAGGGACAGTTTAGAACCTCACTAATCCTTCGTTTTGCTCTCTGTGTAAAGCAAAAAATGGTATGTTTGATTGCTGTCCTGCCAGTATTTTGCCTCAGAGCTGGAAGCATAAGAGCAAGTGGTATGAAGTCCGGAAACTGTGAGTCTCTTAACTGCTCAGAACCTCCATTTCTCAGACTGAAAATAGGAGTGAGAATTGGTTGGATTACTGGAGACGTGGCTCAGAGCTACTTTGCCCCAATGGGTTTAACTCTCCATGGTCAATTAACTTTGCAGCTATTGGTTCAAGCTGCTGTATTCCAGAAATGTTCAGGGATTGGGCCTTTAAGATTTCTTTAAGTTGCACAAAAATTATTTTATACAAAATTTCCAAACTCACTAATTGCACCAAGCCAGGTGCTTCCTTATGGGGCCCTCCAACCATGGTCATGGAGCAAATTCCTTCCTCTCTATTACTCCCCAGGTTTATAATATTTATAAAGGCCAAGTGGAAGAGTTCAGCATTGTCGTGCATTTGAAAGAGGGCTAAGTGTGGGGGTGGAAACACTAGAGACAGATGGACCTCTTCCTCCCCTCCCTTTCCTCTCTTCTTCTTCCTTCCCTTCCCCCTCTCTTCCCCTGCCTTGTCTTCTTTCCCCCTTTCCCTTGTGTTCCCTTCCCCTTCCCTCTCTTCCCCTTCCCTCTCCTTCCTTTCCTGTCTCTGTCTCTCTTTCTGTGTCTTTGTCTCTCTCTGTATCTCTGTCTCTCTGTGAGTGTCTGTCTCTCTCTCCCTTTCCTCCTACCATCTCCCCTCTCCCCCTGCATTTTTTAGTTTGATTTCATTCATTCAAGTGAATAGTGAACACTTGCTAAGGATCAAACACTGAGGTCAACACCAAGGTTTGAGGATGGTTTAGACGGGGCCTCTCCCTCACATGCCTGAGTCTGCTGATGCAGACAGACCAGTGAGTAAATGGAATCAATTTTATTTTGCCCATTTATTTCCCATCTTCCATCCTCTTCCACTGGATTCCAATGACAATGACTGTTCACCTGCTGTGTGTCAGGTTGGGCCGGGGGAGCAACACAGATTAAGGATTGCCATTGCTGTACTCGCTGCTGTAAGCACAGGGCTCAGCACATAGTAGGTAGTCAATTCTTGTTGAGTGAATGATACCAAATTCTATATTGACCCTGCATGAGAGGCAGCATTAGTTCCATTTTGCAGATGAGAAGATCAAAGACCAATATGATAAAATGACTTGCCTAAAAAATTACTTCTTGCCCAACTTTCCTTTTCTGTTCCTCCTCTTCTCTATCTTTTTGCTTTCCCTTTTGTCTTTCTCCTGACTCTGTATGTTCCTCTTTGGGCTCCCTCTCTTGTTGCACACCCTCTCCCCTCTGTCCCAACTCTGCTAGGATGAGGCACCATGGACACACACACACACACACACACACACACACACACACACTCACTCCTTCTTGGATCTCTTCCCCTGGTGAATCCTCTTCCTGTTCTCATGGAAAAGAGCTCAGAGTGGTCCAGGTGCCAGGAGGTCACGGTAAGAAGACAGCAGGGGCTTCTGCATCACTGAGCACCTCTTGACAATAAACTCAGATTCTCAGCTGTCAGACAAGAGGAAACAGCAAAGACAACTGGGGGCTTCCTGGGCCTCTAAGTAGAAAATGTTTGTCTGGAACAGTGGCTGTTTAGTAATGGCCGTGCCTCTGCTATGGTTGAACAGATCAGGGTAGTACAGGCGGCAGAGCCCTGAGGCCGACACTAGGAGAGAAGAGACAGGTGGGAGGAGAGGACCACTGAAAAGGAAAACAGATATACAAGCCTGGCTTCCACATAGCTGATTTGCAACCCTGGTCCAACAGTGTCACCAGTCAAACTGTCCCAACCCCTTGTTAAGACTCTAAGCCAACAGCTGCTGTTCTCAATAGCTTCATTGCCTAGATAGAGCTTGGGCTTTGTATGCAAACATAGCCTGAAGTCAGCTGGGTGCCAAGGCTCTGTCTTGATGTGGGGATATAATATTGAATGACAGAGAGCCCTTCCCCAGGACTCACAGGCCAGGGGGAAGAGAGACATGAAAGAGGGGTAGAATGCAATGTGGAGAGTTAGGATGGAGAGGGTTCAGAAGCCTGAGGCGACATAGGGGAAGGACCCTACCTGACCTAGTGAGGGCTTTGGGACACCTTTCTGCCAATGGCCCTGACTAGCTGGGTCCAGTAGAATAAATAGGAGCTGCTCAGGACAAGGAAGGCAGTGAAGAGCATCACAGTCAAAGGGAACAGCATAAGGAAAGTAGTCATGTGTTCTTAGAGTATAAATAATGAGATAGGAATGAAAAGAGATACAATTCCAGGCCAAGAGAAAGGGGAAAAAAAAAAAAAAGAAACCAAGGGCACCTGTTTTCTGCACCTACACCTGTCTTAAATTATCTCATGAGGTGGCAGGAAAGCTGGGTTCCAGTTCAACATTTGGTCTATGGTGAATCTTTTCCTTTCTTGCAGACATTGTTTTCTCTTTTGCCTCCCTTCCTTCTCTTCTTGGGCAGTTTTGAGTATCTAGAGTGCTCAAGGCACCAACTTGTTATACAAATTGAATGCCCAGGTGACCCTGGTTGACACATGGCAGTTTTCAAAGCACCCTCATGCTTTTAATCTTGTGTGCCTGCATGATTACATGCTCACTTACAGAAGAGAAGCCCAAGGCCCAAAGACAGTAATGATGTGCTCACGTAAAGTGGCAGAACTGGCATTTCAACCTGGGGCTTCTACCTCCCCTTCTGGAGCCCTGGCCATGAGATCCGTGGTCGGGTCATTCCCAAGGATGAGTGTGCAATGCTACTGTCTCAAGATGTCCCTCAGTTCCTGGGATTGTGATGTGGAGGATGACTTAGATGCTTCCTCCTTTGCTGGGACGGGGCATGTGGTCTCACTGTACAGATGGCAAGGATGAAATCAGCTGCTTCTAGAGAACTAGAGCAAGGTTGGTCAGGATGGCTTGTGTGCAGGAGCTCTGTCAGAGAACCTAATCCAACACTTGTCTCTTGTCTCAACCCCTCAGGGAGACACAGGAACCACTGGGCCCATTGGTGCTCCTGGACCCAAGGGAGAGAAAGGTGACATGGTAAGTATAGTGTTGGCAGTCTGCATGGCTGAGCCTCAGGACTGGTGTGGGGGACCCAGGACTCCCAATCATACAAATCAGCAAGTTTGGGCTGAATGCTTGGTGGGTGCCAGGCACTGTGCCCGCTCACTGTTGGGATAAAGCCCGAGCTCTTCTCTGTGGGCATGGAGGTTTTCTTGGACACATGATGGGCACGACCTTAGTGGCCTTTGTAGCCTTGTTTCTTTCCACTCTATCCCCAGAATTCTGTGCTTTCAAATCATCACAGTTATGATCCCCAGATTGGTCAATTCGTTGTGCCTTTCCTCACTTTGGCCATTACACAGCCTCTTTCCTCTGCCAAGAATAATTATTTTCTCTAACTACCCCTGTTTTCTCCTTCCCACACTTTCCTCCCTGGTTCATGTGTTCTCATTATTCAAATTCAACGTGTGTCTGATTCTCTAGGGCATCTCTCCAGCTCCCCAGCTTGGTGCTCCCACATCACCAGCCATGTCCTCTATCTCAGCGTCGGGGGACTCCCAGGTGTCCTGGTCTGTGATTTATCATCACAGCATTTCCAACACCTGGCCTAGCTGATTTGTATTCACAAATCTTTCGGCTGTTGAGTGAATGCAATTGAGAGTGGGTCAGGAAAGAACTGGGGAGATTTACTAGTCACAATTCAGAGAGGTCCTCAGGAGACATATGGCTAAGAAGCAAATTCTGGCTCCACCAAGAAATATACTTAACATTTCAGTTTCCTCATCTGTAAAATAGGAAATATCAAACAACCTATGTGATAGCATTATGAAGATTAAAAAAACTAATAGAGGTAAATGGTTTAGAACAGTACCAGAAGCATAGTGAATGCTATTATTGCTGTCATGATTACCTGGCCTGGTGAAAGCACTAACCCCCATCCTCCCACATGGAATCATTTGGTATCAATAGCATACATTTGGTGTCAGAAGAACTATAGTAATTGTCCTTGACTCCAGCCTTTTTAACTGTGTGACCTTGGGCAGATCTCTTAACCTCTCTGAAAGCTTCATTTATCTAGTAGCAAAATGAGGAGAATAACATCTACTTTGTTTACAAAATGCCTGGTCCATAGAAGATAGTGAATGGCAGTTGTCTTTTTCATTGTGTGAGTGATTATAGCTAGTTGTTTTTAGGTTCTCAGTGCTCAGAGGAAACCCCAGACAACAAGACAAGTCTCTTCCCTAGAAGAATTCACCTAGCATATGTGGATCACCCCATGTTACCATCACCCTCATTATTGTAGTGCTACCATCTGCTTGTCTTTGCAGGGGCTGCATGTGGATTCTCTCATTTACCCCTTATAACAGTTTTTAACACAGTCTCCTCCTGCCTCCAATGGGAATGACATTGATTTTTCAGGCTTGAATGACTTGCCTTCAATCACAGAGACTGGATGTGGCAGAATTTGTGTCTGCATCTCTCTTAGTCTGAGCCTTGTGCTCAGTTGGTAGTGCTTCACCTTCACCCACACATGCATACCCACCTGCTATGTATAGGTAGGAAGCACCTGCTGTGTGCAGAATGACATGGAAATAAGCAGAGTTGGTAACATATAAGAGCACTTGCTATGTTCATGCCTAACAGATTTGCAGCTACTTTAACTCTCATATCTACTTAGTGAGGTGAAGCCTAGTGAAATACCCACCTTACAGGTGAACAAACTGGAGCTCAGAAAAGCTCCAGTATGGTTTATAGGAACTCACTTGGCAGGCAGTAAGCATAGGAAATGCCAAACCGGCTTCTCTTTCCTCCATTTTTGGAACAAGACCCACCCTATATCATGCACCATCAGTAGTAGCTACATTTAGAGGAAAGGAGATCAATTGGGAGAACATTCTCAAATTAGAAAAAATCACTAGAATTGCCAGAGAACAAACATGGATGTACTCTGGAGCCTTGCAGTCTGGGAAGGGGTCCATGGCATCATTATCATGACTCCCTGTCTGAAGTCATCAGCTGATCTATTGAGGCCAAATAGCACTGTGACTGAGAAAGCAGCACTAGCATCAAATAGCCTACATTAAAATTCTGGCTCCATGATATGCTAGCTCCATGAACTGAATAAGTTGCTAGAACTTTCTAAGCTTCATTTTTTACATCTGTGAAACAGATATAAAATGATAGCTATAGAGGTTCTACTTCTGAAATGGCAGCATGAGGAACTTTGTGAATCCACTACCCAACAAAATATCCATACTTGGTAAAATTTCAGCATTTCTAACCTCCTGCATCCAAAGTTACAGAGGCAAAATTCTTGGCAGGTACAGCCAATAGATGGAGCTCTCTTCCTCTACCTAACCCCTATTTACAGGGTGGAGGTTCTACCTCAGACATGACAAGCTAAGAATGTTGGGGTCGTGATAAACCCCATTCCAGCTCTCTTATAGGATGGTGTCTCCACCCTGAAGGATGCTAAACTGAGAAAAACCAGATGTTACTGCTCCTGCCCCACAGGGGTGCCACTTCAAGATAAGGGAACCACTATCCCAGCTCCCACCTCCAGAGCAGGGACTCAGGTATTCAGCCCAGAAGACAAACAGTCCTTAAAAGCAAAGAACTCTGAAGCTCTCCTCAAAGGCACTGATTTTGAAGCAGAATGTGGTGAAGCATAAGTGAAAGTATGAGGGTTCTTGAGAAGCAAAGGAAATTTTGGTGGTAAGCGATTAAGAGGAGACTGGTAGCTCTATGGTAAACCAGAAGTTTACCATAGCTGGTTGGCCAGAAACCAGGGAAAAGTACTGTTAAAATATTGGTTCTTCCTTCCTGACATCAGACAAACACCTCAGTGACTACCCATGCAATTTAGTTGAACCTAATTGAATTGGATCAGACTGTCTAGTAATTAATGCCATTATAGCATTGTGGAAAATAGTAATCAGCTGAAAATTAGTTGAACTTGAGAGGATTTAATATCAACAGAAGAAAATGCCTTAACAGAGAAATCAGGAAAAGAGTTTGTCAAAAAGAGCCTTGCTGATACCATTGTCATCCCAGGGTGACTGTGTGCATGTCCAAGGCCATGCACCTGAAGATTGGTATCTGAGGTGTAACACTGGGGAAGAGGGATATATCAGCCAATTCAACAAGCAAATAAACAAGAAAACAACAAAAACAATTTCTAGAAGGGGCAGTGTTTCTACCCAAAGTTGCTACAATCTATTATTTAAAATGCCCAGTTTTCAACAAAAAATTATGAGATGTGGAAAGAAACAGCAAAATGTGACTCATACACAGGAGAAGAAAGCAGACAATAGAAGCTGCCTGTGAGAGGGCACAGAAGTTGGATTAACAGATGAAGGCTTCCAAGTAGTCATTATAATCATGTTTAGAGAACTAAAGGAAATCATGCTTAAAGAAGTAAAGGGAAGCATAATGACAATATTCCATCAAATACAGAATATCTATACAAGATAAAAATGTAAAATAATCAAGTGAAAGTTCTCAAGTTTATTATTATAATAATAGAAATGAAAAAAATCACTGGAGAGTCTCAACAGTAGATTTGGACTGGCAGAAGATCAGCATTCTTGAAGATAGATCAATAGAGATTATGTAATCCAAAGAACAGAGAGAAAAAAATAATGAAGAAAAATGAACAAAGCCCCAGAGAAATGTAGGGGACCATAAAATGCACCAATATGCACCTCATGGAATTAAGGAAGACAAAGAGAGAAAGGAACAGAAAAACATTCATGGAAATAATGGCTGGAGACATTTCAAATTTTATGAAAAGTAGTAACTTACACATTTAAGATGCTCAATATATTCCAATTAAGATAAACAGAAAAAAGATCTATCCTTACAAACATTATAGTAAAAGTGCTTAAAGACAAAAGAAAAAAAAAAGCAAAAGCAACAAGAAAAAAAAAGTTTTATTATGTGCAAGGAAACCCCAATAAGATTAACAACTGACTTGCCATCAGAAATAATTAAGGCCAAAAGGTGGTGGAATGGCAAGTTCAAAGAGTTAATTATAACCATGTGTGGTTGGGTGTTGAATAAATATGTATGCAATACACACATATGCACATACACACACAATAGCACAAAAAAGGAGGAAGAAGGAGTGAAGCTAAAAAGGAGTATGTTTCTTCATCTCCCTGGAAGTTTTTATAATTCTGAAGTAGATCCTATTAAATTATTATGTACATGGTAAATGCTAGAGCAATCCCTAAGAAAATAACTCAAAAATGTATAGTGAAAATATCACTAAAGTAATTATAATGTTATACTAGAAAGTACTCAATCCCAAAAAGAGCAATAAGGAGAAATAAAGGAACACAAATGAGACAGGAGACACACAGACAACAAAAAGTTAAATGGCATATATAAATCTAATTATATTAATAATACCATTATGTGTAAATGTGTTAAGTGAACCAACTAAAAAGTAGAGGTATTCAGACATGTTTTATAAAAACAAGATCCTGTCTATAGAGAACATACTTTAGAGTCAAAGATACTAATAGTTTGAAAGTAGATGGTGGAAAATATGCATCCTGAAAATTAAAATAAAAAAATTGAAGTGACACCGGGCTCGGTGGCTCAGCCTGTAATCCCGCGCCTTGGGAGGCTGAGGTGAGTGGATTGCCTGACCCCGCGGGTTCAAGACCTGCCTGGGCAACTTGGCGAGACCTCATCTCTACAGTAAATAAAAAAAATCAGCCAGGCATGGTAGCGCGCGCCTGTAATTCCGGCTACTCGGAAGACTGAGACGGAAGGATCGCCGGTGCCCAGCAGGTCGAGGCTGCGGTGGCCGGGAGCGGCCACTGCACTCCAGTCTGGGCGACAGTGAGACTCCAACTCAAAAAAAAAAAAAATTGAAGTGAATATACTAATATCAGACAAAATAGACTTTAAGACAAAACAAAATGTAATAGCGATAAAGGACATTTTATAATGGTAAGAGGGTCTGTTATACAATTATATACATATACACAGAGCACTAAAATACATGAAGCCAAAACTGACAGAATGTAAATGACAAATATACAACTCAGTGTTTGGAGACTTCAGTGCCTCACTTTCAATAATGGGTAGAATAACTAGGAATGTGGAGAAATTGCTGCTTTCATAGATTGCTTGTGTAACATGGTACAGTTGCTTTGGAAAACTCCCTTGCAGCCCTCAAAAGGTTAAACATAAAACTGCCATAATTCCCAGAATTCAATTCCACTTCTAGGTATATACCCAAGAGAAATTCAAACATATGTTTACACAAAAACATGTATATAAATGTTTATAGCAGCATTATTTATAGCAACCAAAAGTAGAAACAGCCCAAATGTCTATCACCTGAATGACAGGTAAATAATATATATGCTATATTCATACAATGTCATATAATTTTGTGATAAAATGGAGCATTTGTACATGGTCCAACATGGACAAACCTTGGAAAGACTTCAATAAGTGAAAGAAGCCAATCATAAAACGCCATATATTGTATGAATCCATTTATATAAAATGCCCAAAATAGGCATATCTGTAGAAACATAAAAATAGATTCATGTTTTCCTATGACTGGGGGGTGGAGGAAATGGGGAGTTACTGCTAACAGGTATGGGTTCTTTCTAAGGTGATAAAAATATTCTAAAGTTGATTGTGGTGATTGTTGCACAACTCTGTAAAGATACTAAAAATCATTGAGTTGTACATTTCAAATAGGTAAATTACATGGAATGCAAATTATACTTCTGTAAAGCCAATATGGAAACAGACCAATATCTATAATATTGAATAATTGGAAGAATTGAATGAGATGATTCTCATGAGAGTACACACTCAATAAACAATAGCCGTCATTTATTTTAGAGGCTACTGGGCAGTACTGATAAGAAAACATCCGGCTCTTTCCAGTCTCAGGTTGATGCTGCCACATGCGATGCTGTGATATGAAGATGCTCTGTAGTAAATCTTTGCTTTCTTCTTTCTCTTTTCCAGGGCAGAGGATCTTTTGCCCAAGGAGAAAAAGGTGAAAAGGTAAGCATCTCCCTTTTATCACACTGCTCCCAGGGAACAGGACTGGGACTTGGGTTTGGGAGAGGTGCGTGCTACTGTTATGCTGCCTGGAATCTGAGTTGGTAAGAAGAGCTCTCCAGGACCTGGGCTCAGTGCGTGTCCTCCTTGACTTGGTGATTGAAGCACATTCAGTGCTCAGCAGAAAGAGAGAAGGTGGAAACAGACAACGGTGGTTGGAGAATTGAGAAGAAAGACACACACATGTCTTGGGGGAATCGGATTATTCCACTGGAGACGTTGATATTTGTCCTGTACCCAAGAAGTAGAAGTTTGGGGGCAGGGCCTCCTAGGCAGAATAAAGAACATGAGGAGAATTTGTATTAGGAACAAAAAGTTTTGCCCAGCTATGCATGCTGCACCTCCTTTTACCTTCAATAGATCATGTACAGGCTTGGCAGATCCTGGGAAGTATGAGATTCCTTCTGAAGGGGAAATACTTCTTAAGATACTAGCCTATAAGGAGAAAGGAAAAGCAGAGAGCCACCAAAAATGCCATTTTTACTCACACCAGCTATTAAAAAAAATACATAGATGATAAAAGCAACTCCCATTTCCGTGGAGAGGCAGCCACAAGATTTTACAGTGCACACGTATGTGGATGATCTCATTGAAGTCCAGGCACTGTAGACTCAGAACGTAGCACTGTTGCATGCTGGGAGGGTATTCATTGCTCAGAGGGACTCACAGCAGCCTCTTGCATAGGGCTGATTATGTAACGCAGGTGCCACTCCATTAAGCTACAGTAGAAACAGCTTTCGTGTGGCCAGCTCATTCTCTCCCTATAGGCGCCCTTATGCATCTAAATTACTCCAAGAAGATAAATCAAGGATTTGCACAAACATATACCCACGTGTACTTTATAAGTGAGACTAGAAACAGACACGTAAGTGAGGAATGTATAAGTGAGGCTAGAAACCAACATAATGCTGTGCAGGGAACAAAATACATGACTGGACAGCTAAACAATGTAACAACCTTCAGTGATGCAGAATGGCATTTAGGAGAATTAACAATCTAGAAAATGCCAGCATTATTTTGTTAATTTTTAAAGCACATTGCAAAATATATATACAATATGACCCTAGTTGTATGGGTTGTGTGTGTGTGTGTGTGAGAGAGAGAGAGAGAGAGAGAGAGAGAGAAGGACAGAAGGAGGGGGTGAGGAGGGGGGAAGGGGAGGGGGGACTAGAGAAAAATTAATGCTGGAAACAAGCTCCTGTTATTAACCACTGGTTGTCTGTGGGTGAAAAGTTATGAGAATATTTTTTTCCTCCCTTGCATTTCTTTGTGTCCTCATTTACCTCACAATGAACTCCCCCGCATGCCATTGCAGCACAGGTACACATATAAAATAACTACTATACAATAATAAAATGTGGTTTGAGAGATGCTATGACATACAGCATAAGCTACAGACCAGGCATACCTGGTTTATTCTGTGCTCTGCCACTCTCTAGCTCTGCAATCAGATTTGGAGTCTCCATTTCCTGATCTAAAAATGGGGCGAATGACAGCCACTTTCCATGATTTTTGTGTGGTTTAAAAGCACACACCTGAAACCTAGGTGCTGATATTCAGCAGCTACTTTCCTGTTTTAATTTAAAACTTGTTTTAGGTTTATTTTATTGTGGTAGGGACACTTAACATGTAATGTACTCTCTTAACAAATGGTTAAGTGTCCAATACAGTATTGTTGATTATAGGCCTGATGTTATACAGCAGATCTCTAGAATGTATTCATCTTGCTTAACTGAAACTTTATACCCATTGATTCCCCTGTTCCCTCTGCTCCCAGCCCCTGGAAGCCACTATTCTACTCTCTGATTCTAGGAATTTGATGATTTTAAGGACCCCATGTAGTGGAATCTTGTAATATTTGTCTTTCTCCATCTGGCTCATGACACTTAGCCTAATGTCCTCCAGCTTCATCCACGCCATCAAAAATGGCAGAATCCCCTTCTTTTTGGAAGCTGAGTAGTATTCCACTGTGCATATATGCCACATCTTCTTTGTTCATTCATCCACTGATGGACATTAAAGTTGTTTCCATATCTTGACTATCAGGAATTATGCCACAGTGAACATGAGAATGCAGATATCTCTTGAGATCCTGATTTCAACTCTTGTGGATAAATACTCAGAAGCACAATTGTTAGATCATCTGGTGATGCTATTTTTAGTCTTTCGAGAAACTTCCATGCTGTTTTCTACAGCAGCAATACCATTTTGCAGCCCCACTCACGGTGTTCAGAGCTACTTTTATTGTTGCTAGCATGCCCAGTTCCAGTGGGCACAGACCCAGGCACAGGATATTAACGGGACAACCAGGTGTTCCTTCCTTGTGTCAGGAGCTGGGGCTACTGGGACCCTCGGGGTCAGAATACTCAGTCAGGGTGGTGCTTGCTGGGCAACACAGTTTGGATCTGTGACTTCCTTCCTATGTTCCTCCTGGGCCAACCTTTCCTCTCACTAATGTGCTGTCCTTCTTATGTGTCCCTGTTGCCAGGCAGGGACTAACAGTCTCCTTTCTCCCCATAGGCAGCAGGCCCATCTCTGCCTCATCGGTTCTGGGTTGCGTTCATGCTGGGCAGCCTTGGTTGCCTGTTCTTCTTAGGCCTGAAGTCACCTCCCTGGTGCCTAGAACCCTGCCCCCCATACCACATTTGAGATCCTGATGCTGCCGGGGCATAGTTGTGGCCAGGGAGACCTCCTCACATATTTGGTGCTGGCAGGAGAGATAGACAGCTGACGCTGGCACTTCCGGCTCTGTCCTCGGTTGACATTTCCCTGCAGTTGGTATTTTTAGCAAAGTCTGAGTCTAGACTCTGCCACATCTTGGCTGTGTGATTTGGAGTGAGTCACCTCCCTCTCTGGGTCTCTCTTGCCTCATCTGTAAAACTGAGGGGGTAGGATGAGATGATGCATAAAAGCCCTTTCAGGCAGCAGCTCAGAGACTGGGGAATGAGCCCACCCCCCAGCCTTTGCCCTCTAGGGTTCTTTTCTATAACTTGGAGTCTTTGTTTCTCCTCCGGGGATGAGGATACCAGGGTGTACCAAGGGGACTGATAGCATCCACAGAGGGGAGAAGGCCCCTGTGACTCATGCACTTAGGACTTAACAAACCGACTTCTTCTCTGACTTTGTCTCCAAAGTAGTTGCCAGGTTCTGGGGGAATTGAATAGACTGGAGCTTGATGGGTCCAAGGATCTGAATTCTCTTATTCTGGCTGTTTTTTTCATATTTTTGGAATTTTAATGAACCACTGTAATGTGCATTGCCTTCTATATGCACCAGGTACCCTGCTAAGCATAGTTCATACTTTATCTCTCATCATTAAGACAATGTTTCAGAGACGGCACTGCTGTGTCCATTTCACAGATAAGGAGAATATAGTGAGAAGGTCAAGTGACCTGCCCAAGGTCACACAGTTTGTAATTGACTGGTATACACAATCACTGATCACTACCTAAAATGAGGGGGTGCTGGGGAGCTGATTGGATTAATCTTCCCCTGCAGTTGAGGAAACAGGCTTAGAGGCAGTAAGTGACCAGCCCAGAGTCACACAGTTGAAAAACTGTGAGAGAACTTGGCCTCCTGACTCTTCCAGATCCCCCCACTGCCTCCCTTTGCCTACCAATGTCTCAAGACCATTCTTAGTGCCCGTGTTTTTGGGCTGCATCTGTCCCTTGTTTTGAAATCTATCCTCTTCTCTAGTTCCTTCTCCCCCCCCCCCCCCACAGACACCATGTTCACCGCAGGGTTCCTGGGGCAAATATCCCTCAATGTTTTAATATGTATGTAATCAAGGTGAGATATAGAGGGAGGCAGGCTGTTAGGGGATCCCTACAAGAGCTACCCGTAACCTAGATGCTGAGGGAGTGTGGAAAGAGAGAAACAGAGGGAGCAGATCCTCCTTCAAAGTCTAGGAGATAGCTGGCTAAATATGTGCTTGTTGGATGAATAAACGCATGAATTGTGAAATTCCATACAGCCAGGACCAAGAGCAAGCTCTTTCAGTGGAAGTTTCTCAGACCCTGGAGATGAACGTATCCCGCTTTAGATTCTGTCTTGGTCTCATGTTAACCACTTGTCTAGCCTTGGGCTACTTTAAACCTGCGTTTTCTTTTCTTGAAAAGGGGTCAATCATCCCGGCACTTTGGGAGGCCGAGGTGGGAGGATCGTTTAAGGCCTGGAGTTGCAGACCAGCCTGTGCAACACAGGAGAGACACCCCCCGAAAACAAAAAAAATGCAAAAGAGGCGGTGGGGGGGAGGCTGGTAACAGTTTTTACCATAAAAATGTTGCTGGGAAGATTACAGGACAAAATACATACTAGGGTATGTCGCTCTGGGCTGTTTTGCAGCAATTTGGATTGGAGTCAGAGATAGCAGGCTGGGGGGTGATGACCTGCAGTGTCTCTCTCTGGACCCTTGGCTTTTCCATCTTGAGAAAAATAGTAACCCCGTGAGGACACGGGTGTGAGGTTTCCTTTGGGCAAACAGCTGCATCAGTCCCAAGTTTTACGGTGATGTGGGCTGCAGAATCAACAGGACCATGGACCCCACAGGCAGGAAAAGATTTAGAAACAACAAAAACAAGGACAACGTGTGTGGTTTCCAATGAACTTTCCTGTGGCGCATGCTAAGGATCTTTCTGCTCTGGGGGCACCGAGAGCCCTCTGGGGAGGAACCCAGCGGCGCCACCAAGCCATTACTTCTTTCTGGAATCACAGCGCCCTCTAGTGGCCTGAATCTGGAGCTTTTGCTCCAGTTTCCTCTGCCAGGGTATATGTGCTGTTCCTGGGTTATCCTTCTTTTCCCTAGAAACCTGGCATCTGGGAGGGCAAAGGGAAGCTTGGTTTGTGCTCAAACGCGGGCTTAGGTGATAGAAGGTAAGTCTGAGGAATTGGATAAGGTATGGGTTTGGGTTCCAGCTCTGCCCATAGCTGGGTGATCTTTGAACCTCAGCTCTCTGAGCCTCAGTTCCTCAACTGTAAAGTGGGGCCTACCTCCTAGGTCTGATAGGGAGATGAAAGAACGCTGATAATGCCTGTAAAAACACCTGCTCAGTCCCTGGTACACAGTAGGTACATGTTAAAAATCAGTTCCAGCCAGGCTCGGTGTCTCAGCCTGTAATCCCTCGCTTGGGAAGGCTGAGGTGAGTGGATTGCCTGAGCCCGCGGGTTCGAGACCCGCCTGGGCAACTTGGCGAGACCTCATCTCTACAATAAATAAAAAAAAAATTAGCTGGGCATGGTAGCGCACGCCTGTAGTTCCAGCTACTTGGAAGGTTGAGGCGGAAGGATCGCCGGAGCCCAGCAGGTCGAGGCTGCGGTGGCCAAGAGCGGCCACTGCACTCCAGTCTGGGCGACAGAGTGAGACTCCAACTCAAAAAAAAAAAAAGAAAAAATCAGTTCCTTCCCATTTATTTCTTTCCTTACTTCCTCCTTCCCATACCTTCCCGTCCTCCCATCTTCCCTTCCAAGCACCCTTCCTCCCTATCAATTTCTTTTGTTCTTTCTTTTTATAAGAGTCTCACTCTGTCGCTTCAGCTGGAATGAAGTGGCACAATCAGTGCTCACTGCAGCCTCTACCTCCTGGGTTCAGGTGATCCTTCCATCTCAGCCTCCTGAGTAGCTGGACCAACAGGTGCAAACCACGCGCCTGACAAATTTTTTTTCTTTTTGTATAGACAAGGTCTTGCTATGTTGCACAGGCTGGTCTCTCAAACTCCTGGGCTGAAGCAGTCCTCCTCCCTTGGCCTCCCAAAGTATTGGGTTTACATATATGAGCCTCTGCACCCAGCCCTGTCTATTCCTTTTCTTTTTCTACTAGAAGCCATTGCTAAAATCCATCAGAGAGTGACATATTTGCTATTGTTACCCCCCTCTTGTTACACAGGCAGGGGATGAAAGTGTTTTTAAGAGACCCTGCCTTGTTCAGAGGGTGTAGTGGAGCATGGGAGAGGAGACAATGGTCACATGGGCAAAATGCCTTAAGGGTTTCCTAGGGTATTTAGTACTTCCGAGGGCGGGGCAGATAAAAAATGAAATTAAAAAGTGACATTTGACTTACTAGTACATACCCAGAAAATTATCATAAGCACAATTTATATGAAAAGAAAAACAAAACCAAACAACCCTAAGAAGACTATGTTCTCTGTGAGTATTCCTACAACTAAAACCACAATGAAAGGTGGAAACAACCTAATGGAAAATTATATTACATCAACCAGATGAACATAAATGAAAATTGGGAAGACCTTATCACATGGAGAAATGCATACAACACACAGAATAAATAGTAGAATATAAAACCATACATGCTTAGGCATAAAAAGATGTATATGCAAGGAAAACAACGAATGCATTAAGGCAGTGGAATTTAGGATATTTTCAATATCTTGGCAATTACTCTTAATAGCACAACTGCCAACATTCAACCAAAGATTAGATCCTAATATTCACATAATGAAGAAAATTAAATAGAATATATTCACAGTTGTATATCTATGAAATAAAAAAAAAGCTATATGGTTTTGTCTCCCAGCATGAGGGATTTGTTGAATATTGTTTGGGTGGTGTGACTGGTCATGGGCATGGATGTAAAATACATCAGTGACTGAAGGTTAGGCTTTGGGAGCCTAGAGTTGCCCCTGTCCTGCTGTATAACCTTCAAGAAGTCGTTACAATTTCTGGTGCCTGAGTTTCCCCACCTGTTCACCAAATATAATAGCAACAACAATAATACACTCTCATAAGACTGATGTGAGGGTTCAGTGAGTTTATTTATAGAAAGATCATAGCAGGGCATCTGGTAAACAAAGCAACTTCAGAATACACTCACTAGCAAGAATTGGGTCTAACCCATTCTCATCACTGGATTCTCCAGCTGTGATGACAGTTTAGGCATGGTACCCAAGTTAGTCTAAAGAATGGACTTTTACTAAGTACTCTTACTTAGAAGACTGGGGACAGATCCTTCTTTCCCCCCTGGGCCCATGGGTATGAGGATGAGAGCCTAGGAAATTCCTGTAGCCATGTTGCCTCCATGGCAGAAGCCAGTTTGAAGAGGTTAGAGATGACACTGAGAAGAAGCTTGAGGACAAACTGGATTGTTGTAAGAGAGGTTGCAGAGTAGAACCCAGGCCCACCTAAGCCAGCATCTCCAATGGCTCAGATCCACAAGATGATACATTTCCCGCCAGGGTCTTAGTAGCTGTTATTAACATTACAGGTAGAGTTGAGTTGGGATATTGATGATACTCTCTCAGGCAGGGACTGACCTAGATAAGAGTCTGGAGATGGGGCAGTGTTCAGCATTGAAGAGACCCAGTTTTCCTGGAGTGTACAGTAACAGAGGACATGGGAGGGTGGCTTGTTGAACCCTCATTGAGCCTGGACCACATTTTATAGATGGTCAGGGGCCCTGGAGTACCACAGGGAATGAAACAGGGGCAAAGTGTCCCTTAAAGCCATGATTGGGTCAGCAACTAAGTACTCAGCATTTGGTAGAGGGGGGAAAAAAGCATTAACCACCACCAAAAAGTCCTTTCTTAAGCATTTTCACAGAAATCCATATGGCAGTAAGTAAAACTTCATATGGATTTTCTGCTCAGATTTCACAGTATCGTGCACCCAAAAAAAAAAAAAAATCAGCAAGCAAATATAAGAAACTCAGCTAAATTTTATTGGGCTTGTTGACTCAGCAGCAGATAGAATTTTGGGTCACAGAAACATCGGTTCATTGTCTTTTACGGTTTTCTTCTATTTTACTGGCACCATAAGCCTGACAGGGAGTGAACATGGTGAAAGATGAGTCTCTGAGCCAGACAGATAGTCCGGGCTATTCCAACTTCCCGGGATGCAGCCTTCTCAGAGCGTCGATGCCACACTCTGAGGAAGATGCCAGGACCACATGAAGCCCGCCTGAGTGTTCTGAAATCATGGTGTGGGAGAATCTTTGTGGGGTGGTTCATCCTGAAGCTAAATAAATAAGGTACTAACTACAGAACCAAGGAAGGGAAACTCAAGACCATCAGGATGAAATTAAGAAGGGTTGTTAGAAAGCCTGGTTCATAGTAGTCAGCTGAGGTGACTTGATCCCTAGGTCTTAGAAGACTAGAGTTCTGTGAACATTTACTCCAAACCAGGTCCCTGAGGAGCCCACTACTTCGTGTCCTCTGACTATCTGAAACTGGACAAAGTGGGTTCCTTTGCATTGCTGTGGGCTATGAAGGAGACTCAGGTCAGGTTGTCTGGCGTTCTTCAGCTATAAAGGTCTTCCTTTAGCTTAAACACACTGTCCCTTTTGAAACGTACAAATGCACATGAATTTACAGTTTACCTTAAATTGCCACTACAGTCATGCTGCTCTGTTTTGCATGGCAGAGGAAGTCCTTTGTGCTTCGAGGGTACATCCCACTTGATGTGATGGGGCCCCAGTTCTAGGTTTATCATCCAGTATGTTTTTTATCTCCCTTTCATTAATTCCTCCTTCTCACACATCCATCGTCCCCTTTGACCTGTTGGAATCCTAGGGATGCTT
Organism: Tarsius wallacei; assembly: GCA_963574415.1. NCBI lineage: Eukaryota > Metazoa > Chordata > Mammalia > Primates > Tarsiidae > Tarsius > Tarsius wallacei. The sequence continues at coordinate 29,012 of CAUYQG010183556.1, forward strand.
TCAATCCAGTGACCTTCGGGGTGTCCAGCATCGAGCCAGGTGGTTCCATAGGCATTGTCCTGTTCAATGATTGTCCTCCCAGTGATTGAGGTGGAAGGCACCATTATTCTCATCTCATGGAAAAGGACACTAAAACTTAGAAAAACACACTCTCACATTGACTTGGTTGATTTCACTGTAAAAAACTGTCGGAAGAGGACAAAGTAGTTTATAATAATCTTTGACTTGTTCTGAGTCATAACAAGTACCTACTGAGAGCCTGACACTGTGCTGGGGGACTGGGCAGGGGCGGTAAGTGGGGGCATGAACTTTGGAGAATTTTGATTAAGTCAACATCTACCCTTGAGCGTAGAGCAAAGGGTTGAAGGTGGGGTAGGATGTTTAGAAAAAATCAGTAATAACTCTGACCACTGCGTGGCTACTATGGCAGAGCCAGTGAAGAGAAGTGATGCTTTTACTCAATTCCACTTCTGATTGGAATGGGGACCCCACAGGTGACATTCAGATCTGCTGTCACAGAGGGGTCAAGTCTTCTCTGACCCCAACATGACAGACACATCTTGTGCAGTCCACATTGTAAAAGAATGGGTACTTCTCACTGGAACCAGATTTTTTTCCTTAGTGTCTTCCAAAGTCAGACTTTATTTGAAATTGAGATGAAAAGACTCCTTGGAGGTAGACAAGGTGATAATATTAGGAGGTGGTTATGAGTGTCTGGCCCTTGTGATTTGGATTGGTGCCCTTATAAAAAGAGACCCAAGAGAGCTCATCTGTCCCTTCCACTATGTGACATTACAGTGAAAACACAGCCATCTATAAAACAAAGAGTGGGCCCTTGCCAGACACCGAATCTGTTGACACCCTGATCTTGGACTTCTAGCCTCCAGTATTGTGAGCAATAAATTTTGGTAGTTAGCGAATCATCTAGTTTTTGGCATTTTGTTATAGTGACCCAAATAGACTAAGATAAGGAGCTTCTGGTACAGGTGAAATATATGGCATAGCAAAGGATAAAATACACACTTCTGTTTATTTTCTCTGAAAGCATTGGATGGGGGTGTTAGCAATAGCAGTCATACAGAATTTATTGGCCATCATTGGTGATGTTATCTGGAATGGTATAGTGACTTTGTCTGAAAAGAAGGTGCCACGTGGTGGGAAGAATCATGACATCAGCCTTTTATTGATCTCAGGTTATTTGGTTTATGAGTTTCAACTTCCTTCAGCCCTTCTTAGGCCATGCCCAAGGTCATGGAGCTGGTTAGTAAGTGGGGCCGAGGCTGAGTCTGTCTGACACAAGACACAAGAGTGGGGATCCCCCACTTCTGACCACTACATTGACCAATGGCAGTTCCCCGTCCCTCAGTGAATGTGATGCTGATATTTAGTAATTCCTGGCCCTCAAAAATCATGTTGCTTATAGGAATCAGCTTATTTTATATAAAGACTGCATTATAGAGTCTCTGAGCCAGAAAATATAAATTATATGTTTGTGTTTTTATTTGTGAACCTTCTAAGATATAGATATATTTATGCCTTTTGCCTCTAACTCTGGGTCTCTTTCTCTTTGTTCACGGCTGGCTTAATCAGCACCCCCATCTCCTATTCTTAGCCTGTGCATTAATGTGCATTATTCATGGTTATCGAGTTGGATAACTGTGGTTGAGTGCCTTCTATTTTTATGATAATTAAAGGGTTTAAGGGGAAATTAGTTTAACTGCTTATGTGCCCTCAAATAGCCTTGTAAGTTAGGGGCAAAATGCTGGGAGTTAGAATAAATAGAGGTGCCGCAGGCCTTGTCCACGGTGCTGAAGGACACACTCGACAAGTGCTGAGTTCACGGGGTCGCACAGCCCCAGGCAGAGCTGGAATAGGAGTGTGTGTGTTTCCTCCATCTCTGTCTGACACGCAGGTGCCTGCCAAGTCTAATGGACCAGTCACAAGACCAAGGGCTTCCTACAAGAGGCTGAGGGTACTTATAGGAGGGATAAATGCTGGACTCCTGGACTGGGAGGGCAGGAGAAGCTAAGGGCGTGGACTCTGGTCACAGTTTGGCTGGGTCCAGTCCTTGGCTGGGCCACTGTGTAGCAGTGGGTCAGTTATTTAACCCCTGTAACCCTTGGTTTCCTTGCCTATAAATTAGCAATTATAATAGTGTTCACCTCAGAGGGTGACTGCAAGGATTAAATGAGCTAATGAAAATAAACGACTTATATTTGTAACAAGTGCTCATAAATGTTAAGTAGCATTACTATTGCACCAGCATAGTGTACCATTTTCTTATACACCAAATGACGTCTTCTGCATTCTAAGCATTAATGAGGTCTTATCCCCAGAGAAGCCCGCAGCTGCAAAGTGTCAGGGCTTTTCCACCTCCCCAGAGGCTTGTGACCCCCAAGGCCTTTGGAAGCCTAGAAAGTGTTATTAGAAAGCACATTTTGGAGAGGGGGTAACAGAGAGGGCTTTGCCTCTCTTCAGTTAATAAAAAATAATTTGGCCATTGCTAGGTCATCGCAGTCATTGCCCTGCTAGACTCTGGTGTGGCCATGTGCTCGTTGAGCTGTCACTGTCGCCATGCTTCCTGGCTTTGGCCCCCTCCCCTACCTTGGGGAGGTGAATCTCCTCTTTCTCCCTGTCTCTAATTTACTTTCTAAATAAACTATATTTTCTAAAAAAACAATAATTCACAGCATATCTAAGAATATGAATAGCGTCATATTTACAAGTACTTGTTAGGATTTATCCACATGCGTTAGCTTAACTTTTGTGGTGAATATTACTGTCCTTGTTGTATGAACTATTAACTATGCAACCAGGCACAAGTGACTTTTCCTCTCTATATGGCTGACCCTGCATTTGTCTGTGATGACAAGTGGTTCTCAAACTTGAGCCAGCATCCAGCTCGCTGAAAGATTTGCCAAGCCAACTTGCTAGACCCTGCCCCTCAAAGTGTCTGAGTCAGTAAGTCTGAGGTAGGGCCAGATAATTTGCATTTCTAACAAGACCTCAGGTGAAGTTGATGCCATGGTGGTCCAGGAACCATACTTTGAGGACCGCTTTCCAGAGTATTCCTAAGACCCCACCTAAAGGGCTTAACTCTGTCTCCTACCACGTGGATGAAGAATATTAGTAACATTGCTCTTCTAGCAATGAAGTCATCTCTTTGTCAACATTTAGACATCAGTCCTGATGTTTAAGTAACTAAAAGAGCAGTAGAGATGTTTGTTCTCTCTGTGTCTTGCCCGATGAGGTAACAAGATGATCCATGGGACCCAACACTGACAAGCGGATTTGGGTGGATGGATAATTTTCTGCTAGATGGTTGCCTTACAACAAACCTCCAAATAGGATCATAGAGGTAGTGAGTGACCATGTGGGGGAAGTGGAGGCAAGGACAGGAGAGAGGTCAGAGCATGGACTTGGAATGAAGCCCAGATCTCTAGTCACAACAACCAGCGTGAACATGAGGATGGGCCCACTTCTCTGATCCTTAGCTGTCTTCTACAGCTGATCTCATCTCGCATGTATTACCTTTAGTCATCCTCTTACGACGTGAGTGTTGATTTTCTTTTTATAGGTAGAAAGTGAGGCTTGTGTAGTCCACTCAAAATATTAGTATCTGATGCTTGTTTCAAATTTCCCTGTTTATAAAGCATTTCCCAAGTGTTTCGGTGTGTCTTATGAGCCACCTTGGGCCAAGGTACTTCTTCTCCGTGCATCACCTTCCTTACAGGTGGGGAAATTGAGGTACAGCTTAGGTGTGGCAGAGGTTACCTGTGAATCAGACCTTCCCCCTCCAACCTAGGCTTTTCCCTTTCTCTCTCTCTTTCTCTTCTTTCTTTCTCTCTCTCTCTCTCTCTCTCTCTTTCTTTCCCCTTCCCTCCTTCCTTCCTTCCCTACCTCCTTCTGTCTCCCCTCCCCCTCCCTCCTTCCCTCCCCACTCCTTCCCTCCCTTCCATGCCTTGTTTTTATTTTTCTTTTATATTGTATTGTGGATCCTTCGTTACATATGTATTCCCTTGTAAAATCTTTCTATGCCTGACCTTACCAATTTAGGGGCAAATTCCAGTCACTCTCCCACTCCTTTCACTGACCCATCTCATGCACTTGGAGGAACTTTCTTGGTCATCAGTAAATACAACAGAAGGACTTGCATTTTAATAACATTGTATAGTCTACCATTATGCTCACATTTATTTATCATTTGAAAGCATTGCTAGCCTCTACTTTACAAATGATGAGACGTGGGCTTAGAGAGGTTAAGCGCCTTTCCTGGTGGGATAAGAGAAGGACACCCTAGGGATATAACTTCATCTTTTCAAAGCCACTACAGGCAGCTGATAGTGAGTCCCACTGGAGAATTTTGGAAGGTCTGTCAGGGTCTATCATGGCAGTATTTTGAAATGTTAAGATTAGGTGACACTTATCTCAACATGATTAGGTGACACTAGTCTTATCGTGAAATGTCTGGGCCAGTTGACCTTTTCTTGGGGCAAAACTTTCTTAGGGCAGGAATCCTTCTAATGAAATGCCTGAATCTCAGGATTTGTGTGGAGTGAACATTTCTCAAAATGTGTCTATTTGCAGTGCTGACTTGGTTGTCTTACCTATATAAAATAAGATTCATATGACCCCGCGATCCCACTACTGGGAATATACCCTGAAGAACTCAAATCACTTTATAAAAAAGATACCTGCACTCGGATGTTTATTGCAGCATTGTTTACAACAAGATAATATTAAAGATTTTAGTGTTGCAAACATAGTTGCTTCTGTAGGATTAGTGCAACTCATCACTGTATGAGACAGATAGGAATCTTCCACTTGTTTGTAATTCTAGTTTGGGAATAACTAGGGGAGAGTATGAAATTACAAAAAAAACTGTAGGATATCAGATAGTAGTAAGTGTTATAAGAGAAATAGTATAAAGTCAATAAAGCGACTGAGATGAAAGAAATTGAAATATCAGGAAATAAAAGTATGGAACAAATTCTGCATCTACAAGATAAAGAATAAAATTTCTGGCTCTGGAGGTTAGAGCTCTGAAATCAAATTCACTTCTTCAAAAATGGCCCTTTAACTGCTCCCTTCTGAAGAATCGTTTCAGAGCCCACTTTGTGTCCTTATTCCTCAGACGGTTGATGAAAGGGTTCAGCATGTGGGTGACCACAGTGTACATCACGGAGGTTGTTGCAATTGAATGTGAGTTGTGGGTAGCGGCAGAACTAAGGTACACCCCCAGGCCTGTAAAATAAAATAAGGAGACAATAGAGGGGTGAGATGCACAGGTGGAATATGCTTTATACTTCCCCTGAGCTGACAA
>CAUYQG010183559.1:0-16157 GCA_963574415.1 Tarsius wallacei
TTAAAAAAAAAAAAAAAAGCAACTGTGTGGAATGCCCAGCAGCTTAAAAAGTTTGTTCACATATTTTTAAAAAATGGATGATGTGATTATCAAAACACTATATTTACATTCTATTAGATACATTTGAAAGGGCAATGTAGCATTTTTATTTTAAAATATCAAAATTCACAACATGGCCTGAAATTATATTCTTTGCGGTTGTTTAAACTTATGGTAAAAACTTTTAGATACCAATTAAAAAATACACAGAAGAGTAAGTAATCAGATTTCCATTTTAGAAACATCAATGGCAGCAATACAGAAAATAAATTGAAGAGAGGGAAACTAAGAGGTCATTTGGGAGACTTGTTATAGTCCAAATAAGAAGGTATTAGGGCTCAATCCAGGGAAATAGAATAATAGTAAGAACAGTATAGATCCAAGATACAGTAAAGAGGCAGAATCTGAGGAGATAAAGAGGAGAGGATGGTTTCAAGAGTTTTTTTTTTTTTTTTTGAGTCACCCAGACTGCAGTGCTGCAGTCTCAACCTGCTGGGCTCCGGAGATCCTTCCGCCTCAGCCTTCCAAGTAGCTGGAACTACGGGCGCGCACTACCACGCCAGGCTAATTTTTTGATTTATTGTAAAGATGATGTCTCGCCAAGTTGCCCAGGCGGGTCTCGAACCCGCGGGCTCAGGCAATCCACTCACCTCAGTCTCCCAAAGCGCGGGATTACAAGCTGAGCCACCGAGCCCGGCTGATTCAAGCGATTTTTAAGGAATCTTTTTGAATGTATAATAGTGAAGAATACAGAGTCATTGACTCAGGTTTCTGGCTAGGAAGACAGATTTGAAAATAATGGGGCCACTCCCTAAAATAGGCAATTTTGAATGGCCGAGAGTGGGGCCTGGCCTGGGAGCACAGGAACACTCTACGATGCGGAGCGCGCATCGTCAAGCACCCCAGCTGGGCTGAGGTCCCGCGGCACCATTAGGCGCCGGTATTTAAGAAATTATGGCATCTGAAGCCCACAGTGTTAAAAAAACGGAACTTTTGTAATCATATTGAGGATCATTCCACTGATTTTTCTAGAAAAAGGATATCTAATTTCACTGATAAGAACATGAAGGAGGTTAAGAAATTTCCAAAACAGTTGGCTGCTTACATAAATAGAACAGGTGGACAAGCTGTGAAAAGCCCAGATAAACTACGGAAGGTGATCTAATGGTAGAAAGGAAGTTCATCATCCCTTTCCAAATTCTTGTCACAGAAAAAAAAATACCCTAGAAGTTGGGGCTGTGACATGGCAAAAAAAGAAAACGAACTGGTTTGTGCAGGCCACCAGCCTGAAAAATTGCGCCGTGATAGTCGAACAAATTTGGTTAACTCTAGTGATTCTGGTTCTTTGCAGACAGAAAGTCCATCATGAAAATATAGTGGGCTTTTTTCTGAGATTTCTCAGGACCATGAAACAATGGCCCAAGTTTTGTTCTGCAGGGATTTGAGACTGAATGTAGCCTTAACTTTCTGAAGAAAGAAGTATAAGTGACCTTGTAGCTTATTTGGTGAGGATAGACCTTGGAGTTGTGGTAGATTGCCTTCCTGTATTCACCAATAGTTTATAGGAAGAAAAACAATATATCTCACTTGGCTGCTATGTAGACTTCTTGCCTCTAATAAAGTTACTACTTAAAAACAAAGTTGAAGAATATGTTGTAGATGGTTTGAACTGGCTTCAAGCAGTCATAAAAAGGTGGTGGTCAGAACTATCATCCAAACCAGAAATTATAAATGATGGAAATATTCAGATTTTTAAAAGAACAATTAAGTGGATTGTGGGAACAGGAAAACCATCTTACTTTGGTTCCAGGATATACTGATAATGTAGCTAAGGTTGTGGATGCTTACTTATTACAGTTGCATTGAGAGATTTCATCTACTAAAGAGCACTGGGGTATTCAAAACATCCCTGGACTATATGATGTACAAAAAAAAGGTCTCGTCTGAGAACTGTGAACTGTGGAAGAAATCAAAAATATTTTTTCTTTTAGAAAGCCACGTAATCAAACTACTAATGACACTCTAATGATCTACTTCACATAGAAGTAGAAAAATATCCAAAAGGAGCAGCTTAACTTCAATGAGGTGAAAGTGCACTATGAAGATTGTTCGCCTTTGCTGCATTTGGGATTTATATGGTTAGTTGGTGACACTGTTTAATAACTACTGGCTCTTAATGCAATCTTACATACGAATATAATTTATACTATTTGAAAAAAGAAGACAGGACTTATTACTAGGAACCACAAAGACCGATCATCATTAACTTTTTAAAGATTATGTTTTATAAAAAAAACACTTAAATGTGTGCAGCTATTTTTTTTTTTTGAGTTGGAGTCTTACTGTGTTGCCCAGGCTGGAGGGCAGTAGCACGCTCCGGGTTACCACAACCTCAATCTACTGGGTTCAGGCGATCCTCCTGCCTCAGTCTTCCAAGTAGCTAGAACTACAGGCACACGCCAACACACCCACTATTTTTTTTTTTTATTTATTTATTGTAGACATTAAGTCTCCCCAAGTTGCCCAGGTGGGTCTTGAACCCGTGGGCTCAGGCAGTCCTCTCACCTTGGGCCCTCAAAGTGCTAGGATTATAGGTGTGAGCCACCGCGCCCAGCTGCAGTTATTTTTTTGTTTTGAAGACTGAAAGTTAGCAAAAATCAGTATTAAAATTTTGCTCACACTGAGATACCATGTATGCAAAATGCCCTAATTAGTAACTAGCCAAGGTGTTATATTATGATACCAGTATCTGTGTAACAAAATTAAAACCAACCATGTTTCTGGCATGATGAAATCATAGAATTAAATCAGGGGTTTACATTCATGTAGAATGTTGTTGAAATGTATTCCACACCATTTTTTAAACTTGAGAATACTTTACTATCTCTGATTTTTTTGCCTGAATCATGTCATGCATGTATGTGTTATCCCCATCTAAAGAAAAAGGTGAATATGTATTTGTATGAATGCTTGACTGGAAATGTCCATGGCGTTGGCTAATTTATATTCACTTTTTATTGAGTACAGATTTCTAATATTTTTTACTTCTGTATCATTTAAACTTCCTTCATTTGAGTAAATTCACTAGTTAAATAAACAAACAAACATACAAATAAATAAAACAGGTAACCCACAGAGTTTGGGGGAAAATTGAGTTGTTTTGGGCATTTCAGTTTGAGGTGCATTGTGGTATTGACCATCTGGTGAAGATCAACCCACACACCTTCTATAGAAATGGATCCTATGTACAGCAGGTTTCCAATGTTGTTTTTTTCTTTCTTTCTTTCTTTTTTTGAGTTGGAGTCTCACTCTGTCACCCAGACTGGTGTACAGTGGCCGCTCCCGGCCACCACAGCCTCGACCTGCTGGGCTCCCGCGATCCTTCCGCCTCAGCCTTCCAAGCAGCTGGAACTACAGGCACGCGCTACCACGCCCAGCTAATTTTTGATTCATTGTAGAGATGAGGTCTCGCCAAGTTGCCCAGGCGGGTCTGGAACCTGGGGCTCAGGCAATCCACTCACCTCAGCCTCCCAAAGCGCGGGATTACAGGCTGAGCCACCGAGCCTGGCTTCTTTCTTTTTTATTTTTGAGTTGGAGTTTCACTGTAGCCCAGGCTGGAGTGTAGTGGCACACTCACAGCCACTGCAGCCTCGACCTGTTGGGCTCCGGCAATCCTTCCGCCTCAGCCTTCCAAATAGCCGGAATTACAGACGCAAGCTACCACGCCCCGCTAAAATTTTTTTATTTATTGTAGAGATGAGGTCTCGCCAAGTTGTCCAGGCTGGCCTCGAACCCCTGAGCTCAGGCAATCCTCTCGCCTCGGCCTCCCAAAGTGCTGGGATTACAGGTGTGAACCACTGTGACTGGTCAACTGTCGTTTACTTTTACGGTTCATGAGAAAAAGAAAAATCGATTCCCATCTGGGGCCACTGTCTGTGTAGAGTTTGCATGTTCTCTCCACGTTTGCCTGGGTTTCTGTGCGGGTACTCTAGTTTCCTCCCACATACCAAAGATATGCACTTTCGGTTCATTGGCGTGTTTAGATTTTCCCGGTCTAAGTGGATGCGTGTGAGTAGCCCTGCGACAAAATGGCGTCCTGTCCCGGGCTCGTTCCCATGTCCTCTGAGCAACCAGGATAGTCTGGGCACCCATAACCCTGAACTGGAATAAGTATGTCAGAAGATGAATGACTGATTACAAATAATTGGAAGATAAAAATTCATAAACTCTATAATCATACAAATGCACAACAAACAATGCAGTATGAAAGAGCTCGTGAGTCGCCATATTTGGTCCTTTGCTTTTGAGCTGCATGGTAGTAGGAATTATTACCCTTTCAATTTTCACTTGGCAAACATTTATTCTTTAATTTAACCCACTACCACTATAACAGAGGTCACTCACTGATGCACCAAAACTGGGGTAAATAATTATCTAACTTGTTCTTATCAATCCTTCTCAAATGTATGAATAGCTCACATTTTTTTTTTTTTGAGTTGGAGTCTCACTCAGTCAGTCACTCAGGCTGGAGTGCAGTGGCCGCTCCCGGCCACCGCAGCCTCGACCTGCTGGGCTCCGGCGATCCTTCCGCCTCAGCCTTCCAAGTAGCTGGAACTACAGTAGGCGAGCGCTACCATGCCCGGCTAATTTTTGATTTATTGTAGAGATGAGATCTCGCTTGCCCAGGCGAGTCACGAATTATTTCAAGTTTATCCACAAGAAGTTTATCATTATGGCTGTCATAAGAAACATTTTAAAACACACTTTATTGGATAGGTAATACATAGGCACAGTACAAAATTCAAAAGTCCCTTCCATCCCTTATCTTCAGCCACCCAGATTTCTTCCCTAGAGGCAGCGTCTCTTACCAGGGAAATTCACTTTAAATGTGTATCAAGGTGTAAATCATTTTGTTTTTTAAAAATTAGTATATCATCTCTCTAAAACAAAAGTCCAAGGCTAAAACGAATCTCACACAATCAGCCAGGTCTGAAGACAAGTCTTTCTCCCCTCTGTAAATAGCACCCTCATACCTGCCTGTCAACCTTGAGGTCCCCTTCTCTATGAATCTTCCATATCCAAAAGAGTCCTAGAGACTCTTCCTGTAATATATGCCTCAAATTCATCCACTTATCTCCCAATTCAACTCAACTATAGAATCTGTAAGGTAGAGATCATGTTTATTTCTTATCCCACTGTTTACCTTGTGCATAGCACAGTGTCTGGTATAGACAGTTGCTAAGGACTGAATACTTGTGTGCTCCTAAAATGTGTATATTGAAATCTTCACCTCCAAGGTGATGATATTTGGAGATGGTGCCTTTAAAAAGGGAGGTGATTAGGTCATGGGGCAGAAGCCCTCATGAATGGAATTAGCGCCCTTAAGGAGGCATGAGAGAGATTTGTATGTATTACATACATATAATACATACAAATATCCTAAAGAGCTAATCCTAAATACATATAAAGACTCATGCACAAAAAGCTCATTAGAGAAGAACTTACAATTGGGGACATTTAGGAGCAGTTCAAATCAATGACACTCAAATGAAAGAGGAGGCCTGGACACTACAGACTAAAGAGACAGCCGGCCCCATCAGCTACGATTACTGATAAGGCAGTACCACCATGTACTGACATCCCAATAATGAGAAAAGGACTGAGGCATTGGTACAGATATGGAAATAAGACTTTTTTGTTGTAGTTGTTTTGGTTTTTTTGTTCTGACACTCATGCTAGAGTGCAGTGACACACATAGCTCACTGCAGCCTTGAACTCTTGGGCTCAAGCAATCCTCCCAACTCAGTTTCCTTTTTCTTTTTTTTCAGTCAGAGTCTCACTGTGTTGCCTAGACTGGAGTGCAGTGGCACGCTCACAGCCACCCCAGTGTCGACCTGTTGGGTTCAGGCAATCTTTCCACCTCAGTAGCTGGAACTACAGGCACGTGCTACCACGCCCAGCTAATTTTTTGATATATTGTAGAGATGAGGTCTCACCAAGTTGCCCAGGTTGGTCTGGAACTCCTGAGCTCAGGCAATCCTCTCGCCTCGTTCTCCCAAAGTGCTGGGATTACAGGCTTCAGCCACCACACGGGGTCCACCTCAGCTTCTTGAGTAGTTGGGACTACAGGCATGCACCATCAAGCCTGGCTATTTTGGCTATTTTGGAGTTTTCTTGTTGTTGTTTTGTAGAGACATGGTTTCACTATGTTGCCCAGACTGTTCTCAAAGTCTTGGCCTCAAGTGATCCTCCTGCTTCAGTCTCCCAAAGTGCTGGGAGTACAGGCGTAAGCTACCATGCCCAACCAGACAGAACAAGTGAAGATTTTGTAAAATGCTCCTCAATGAAAAATGAAGCTTCTGGTAAGAAAATTACATAATTAAGAAAAATATATCTATTCCTTTTAAAAATGCAAAATTTTCATAAACAGTCTGATTACAACCACATAAAATTATGTATAGAAAAAAAGGAAAGAAAATTTAAAATAAACTGTTTGCATTTAGTTGGGGGGTCTTGGGTATGTTTTGCCTTTCAATTTTTCCATGTTTTCTGAGTTTTTTAGAACAAGTTTATATTTCCTTTGTTATGGAAAAAATATGAATCCCTTCAAGACCAAGCAAAGTCAAAAAGTGCCTATCTCAGCATGCTGTAGCGAAATACTTACCTACAGCAGATAAATAAGCCTCTTCTAACTTCTTTTTATTGCATAACCATATTACCTGTTACTGTACATAAGACAGTATGGAGCAAGTTTAGTGGGAAAGCAGAGAAAAACCATACTGTCCACTAGTCCACAAGTAGCATTAACTAGAACATCTTTCTGCTCTCCTAGGAAGAAAGTGGCTTACGTACTGAGACACACAGGGGGTGCTTAAGGGGCTTAAACACTGTAGCACCATTCATAAAATTTTTCAGTCATATCAAGGACAAACATTTCTAATCAAACTTGCAAAAACATAGTAAAAGCCGTCTGAAATGTAAACACCCATAAATTCCAAACCAGATTACCCAGTAGCTGTAACTACTAACAGTTTAGGAGGTTAACATCAATTTCAAGGGATCTCAAGCCATCACAGGAGGAGCAGGTTCTAGTCATCTACCAATCATTCAAAGCCCAGGGCAGACATCACATAGCTGTTAAAAGAACCAGTAGGCTGTCAATTCTCTTTTCTGCTTTGTCGCCTCATTTTTTTTTCACTTAACATTTACCACGAATACTTTCCTCACTATTAAATGCATTTAGCTTCAGAATTTCAACTACACAACCAAATGCACTCGTAATATTGGGGGTAAGGGGTTATGGAAGAAAGGAGGAAAAATAAGCACAGAGTCGATGCAATATTGAGGTCTAGATTTTAGTCACACAAGAGAAATCAAGAAGCTCAAAGTCAATGCTCCCTTGAGGACCATAAATCTCTACTCTGGCCATATGGATCCATATGGAGTTTTATTAGGATCACAATTGTGGCAAATAGTCAAATCATGTACCACATGTAACATTATATACTCTCCCTTTAAACTAAAAGCAGCTTATATTCAATCCTGAAGAAAATGAAAAGCTGTAATTTTGAATGGAATTGAATTGTGATCCCACTGTCTCTTGGCACTCAGCGCAATCTCCAAACCCTTATCATTCTGGACCCCCACCTGATTACTGCATCAAGATCTCAATTACTAAACTCATTTCTGATCGGTTGCAAGAGAGGACAAGTGTAGTCACACAGCAAAGAAAACTCCAAACATACACATCTATGGAGAATATGGGGCGGGTAGGGGAAGCAAAACAAGCAACCCAAGTTCTCCCACCATGGTGCAATGGAAGGATCAAGAGACCCAGCCTAGAGTTCCCAGTCACCTACTGTCTATGTGATCTTGAAAAAGACACTTATCCTTAATGGGCTCAGTCTCCTCCTCTGTCAAAAAGGAGGTCCCATTAGATGATTTGGGAGGTTCTATAGATAGCCAAAGGTCTTTTCTGGCATTACCTTTCCTAAATACTTCTGTTGGAAATTTCTTTTCCATTACTCCTGTGAAGTCTGTTGGAGGTTTCATATGAGAGCACAAGAACTACAGGATCCCATTACTTAACCACAGGGCTTTGGTAGAACACTTAGGACCATGAAAATTAAGCATTGATTTCCCTCATGTATTTATTCATTCATTAAATCAGGAGACACCAATACATACATACAAAACAATATGCTAGACACTTTAGGGAATGGGTAGAAAATTAATAATTTTAAAAGGCACAATCCATACTGTAAGGCATTTAATGTTTCCAATCCAATTGGAAAGATTGGAAAGATAACGAATTGAAAAAAAATTATAAATACAAAGACCTAGAACAAATTGCTAATTAATCACACTATTTTCCCACTAAGCCTAGGTGTGACCCCAAAATCTATCTTAGCAAAAATACTCTATTCAGCATCCCAGAACTGTCTTTACCAGGTGGGGTAATTTGTGCAGTCCCAGATAGGCACTTGCCTAAGTATACACAGCTACTTCCAATACTCTCCTGGGCCTACCAAACTCCACTGATTTCCACCCTCACCTCCAAAAAGTAGGAAGCCACTAAGAACCTAGACACAATGGCCGAATGTGCTTGTCAATTCATCTTTGTCAACTTTTCTTTAAAAGTCCAAATTCCAGGGAAGCAGAAAATATGAGGGGAGACCCCAAAAAAACCCAGAATTTATAAAAAATTGTGCATTTATTCTTACATGTTTAAACTTCAGTCACATTCAAAGTACTCTCCATTTGATGCAATACACCTATTGAGATGCTTTTTCCCCTGCTCAAAACAGTTTTTGAACTCATCAATTTTGATGCCTTTTATTGCTTCTGTTGGGTTTGTTTGTTTGTTTGTTTGTTTGTTTGAGTTGGAGTCTCACTCTGTTGCCCAGACCGGAGTGCAGTGACACACTCTCGGCCACCGCAGCCTCGACCTGCTGGGCTCCGGCAATCCTTCCGCCTCAGCCTTCCAAGTAGCTGGAACTAAAGGAGTGCACTACCATGCCTGGCTAAACTGTTTTTTATTTAGCCTCTTCACATCAGTAAAACATTTTCTTTTGAGGACTTTTTTTCATCTAGGGAAACAAAAAAACTGTCTCTCGGGGCAAGATGAGGTGAATAGGGAGGGTGGGTCATGCTGATTTTGGTCAAAAACTGCTGAACAGTCAGCACAGTGTGGACAGGTGCACTCACAAATCACCCATCATGAAATGGGCAAACACATTGAAGGAATCCCCCCCAAAAATTCACTGAAGCAAACGCAGTCTCTCACAACACTAACTGGTACACTGATGCCAATGGGTTCCCAGAACACTTACCTAGTGGGGGAAGCCTGTACTACAAAAGACCCACCCTCCAAAAAAATTCCATTTTGGGAGGTCCCCAGTTGTACATATACTGCTTTATTCCATATAGAGCACTACTTTTTTAAATACTGAATTGGATGACCATTAAATCAACATTAAACACCTAGTACATTTCTATTAACCAGGATGATGCATGGTGTCATCGAGCTTAAACCAATACACATATGAGTTTATGAGGTTTACACACACACACACACACACACACACACATACATACAGCTTCTCCTTTTCTGCTGTGAGAGGCTGCATCCCTAAGCCTAGTTGGTCATCTGGGAAACAAATGCTTTTGTGATGGCATTGTAATTTGCCTCCACTCTTCTGGAAAGCAATCTGGCAATATGTTTTTGAAGCCACAAAAATGTACATACTTTTTGACCCACTAATGCCACGTATAGGACACTATTGTAAGAAACTAATTCAAAATATGGAAACAACTACACACAAAAAAGCACACCTCCCACTATCACTAATAATTTTGAAAAGTTGGAAGCAATGTACATACCAACAACAGAGTTAAATAATTAATGGTGTAGCATCACAACAGACTGTGCAACCATTAAAATGGTAACTGTAAAGATTATGCAGCAATAAGAGGAAATGCAGATACAAAACAACAGACACAACTATGAAAAGTCATTGAAAAAAGTTGGGTGTTTTTCCCTCTCTATTTCTAAGCTTTTTGTAATGCTGTTATAATGCTCCTACAATTAAAATACAGTATTTTATTTTAAAATTACATAATGCCTTTGGTCTAAAGGATAAAGAGCCAAGGGGTCACACCAGACCATGCAGCCTGCTATCTCACCCAGGGAGAAAGAGGGACCATCAGTATGCCAGGGATGTGCAGGCATCAGGGGCCATGCCACACAGAGCAGTTCATGGAGAACCACCTGGAAGTGTTGCACACTTGTCAATGATTGCCAAAAAATGAGCAGTGTCCATCTGCTAACCCCAGCCAATTCCTTTCATTACGAGCATCCTGAGGCAGAGAATTCCCCAGGCATACTTCACATGCTGTCAGTTTAGTTATCCATTTTAGAAATGTATATGGGGTCACACAGAGCTGTACAATCATTTGGTTAAAGTAACAAGCCTAGATTCACATTGGAAGCAATGAGAAATGTATGTGGCAAGAAACACAATAATTACAAAGATGGGAGGAGGAAAGCAGAAGCGACCTTTCACTTCCAGTGAAGCAGAAGGGTTGGGACACAGCCAGTGTTGTCATTTATGCATATGTCTAACAAACAAAGTCGAGGGGAGGGCAGGGTCAATGTGAGAGCAGGACTGGGCTCTCCTGGGCTATGCAGGGATGAAGACATGGGAGGCTCAGTCCTAACAAGTATCCACCATCAGACAGAAACTGACTGTGCCTTGGGGCCATTTAAACCCACAAGCAGTTTCAACCCTGTGCCCAATGTGAGGACCTTATCCGGGAAGATCTTAGGGAGCCCCAGTCCAGTCTTAACCCTTGAGTCTTGGGTGCTGCTCTGTGTACTCACCCACATCCCTGTGCCCAAGCACCTCTTTACAGCCTAGTGTCTATGACCAAGTTCTTATCGCTCCTCTATCCCTTAATTTTCCCTCCAAGTCCCTGCCCAGGAAGGCAGCAGGGCAATGAACTTTGATAAACAGGTTTTGAAATCAGGCATTACTGACATAATTATGCTCCTCTCCTCCTTACGTGACCTTGGGAAAGTTCCTTAACCTCTCTGAACTTCAGTTTCCTTCTCTACAAAATGCATACCTGCACCACAGGATCATTACAAGGTTTAAATAACAAATGCAAACCCCAGTACCCAACACATATTAATGCCTAGGAAAAGTCTACTATATTTACTCTCTCTCCCTCTTCTACAGCTGGTGCCCTGCATAACTTCTTCCTCCACCAGCCCTGTCCACTGAACATGAACAACGCAGCCCCATTCTCTGTTGCTAAGCCCTCCTGTACTGACCTCACTCATGAACTCCGCTTGCCTTCTGGAACCATCCACAGCCAAAACCAAGACACTCTCGTTTCTGTACCATGATTCAACAACCCTTACCTAAAAATGTAGCCGCATTCGCACTGAAGAAGCACACAGCAATCATTTTAGAGTTTGGGTAGAGGCCACATGCCTGGGTTCAGAGCCCTGCTCTATCCCTTTTTAGTTCGTGTGACTTTGATCAAGCTACTTAACCTACTACTTAACCTCTCTGTGCCTCATCTCCCCACTGTAAAACCAAGATAATAAGACTGGCCTAAGACTGGGGGGAGGATTCAGTGTGCTAATAAAGCTGAGAACTGTGCTAGCACATAGTAGCTAGGCATTTTTGTTTTTTAAATTCAACTGCCCAACGCCAGAGATACTTGATTAGCCTATGTCATCCCATATCATCAGATAACCCAAACAGCTTGCTCCCTCGTCAGGGAGATGTAAGTTCTCTGAAGCAAAGCCTCGTTATCTACTGCGTGGTCTACAGACTAGCATCAGCACTGCCTGGGAGCCCATTAGAAATGCAGAATCTCAGGACCTACCCCGCCCTACTAAAATAGAATCTGCATCTAAACACAGTTTGCTGACAGCAGTCACTTGGAATTCTTGTTAAACAACAGAATAACACAGGTCTAAGTAAGGCCTGAGATTCTGACATTCCTAGGACCATACTCAGAGGAGCAAGGTTCTAGAGGAAAGTTTCAGAGAGGAAATGTTACCAAGATGTGGGAAGACTGTCTCCAGTCTATGAGTGACAAGGAGGGTAGATGGGGTGTGACTAATAAAAAAAAAGCATACGGCTAAGAACATAAACGGTCTAGAGCATAAGGAGCTCCTTGGGAAGTTCTGAGAGGGTAGAGACCAAGTCTTATTCACCTTTGTTTTGTCAGGTAAATGCCTGACATGAAGGAGATGGTTCACTAAAATCATCTGACATTAACTCTTAACTTTTGTGGGATATATCAAATTATCCCCATTTTCAATAAAACTGAAATAATCTTTGTTAGTTTTACAAAAAACACTTTTGGCCAGGTGTGGTGGCTCATGCTTATAACCCCAGAACTTTGGGAGGCTGAAGCAGCAGGATCACTTGAACCTAGGAGTTGAAAACCAGCCTGGGTAACAGAGTCAATAACTCAAGTGACAGGTGTTTCCGGAGGTATGTCTCTACAAAAAATAAAAAAATTTTAAAAATTAGGCCAGGTGTGGTATCTCATGCTTGTAATCTCAGCACTTTTGGAGACTGAGGCAGGAGGACTGCTTAAATACAACAAATAAGCAAGCAAGCAAACAAACAAATAAATAAATTAGCCAGGTGTTGTGGTACACACCTGTAGTCCCAGTTACTCTGGAGGTTTAGGTGGAAGAATAGCCTGAGCCCAGGTGGTCAAGGCTGCTGTGATGATGCCTGAGCAGCAGAGAGAGACCCCGACTCAAAAAAAAAAAATTAGCCAAGCATGGTGGCATGTGCCTATAGTTCTAGCTACTCAGGCGGCTGAAGTAGAAGAATGGCTTGAGCCCAGGAGTTTGAGGCTGCAGTGAGCCATGATCATACCTCTACACTCCAGTCTGGGTAACAGAACAAGATCCCGTTTCTAAAACCAAAAACAAACAAAAACACAACTGTTTTGTGTTAGCTGCCCTCCTCCATCCTACCCTAATAAAATATTTAACTCTATACTTCCTACGTGGAGAAGATACAATACTATCCTTGATAGAAGGGAATGATTTCTGAATTGTTTTCTTTAGAAATGTCACTGGCTTTGAAAGACCCAGGAGGTAGAGTGGGGTGGGTAGCAGATAGGAGATGGCAGTGGTAGAACATCCTCTGCAAAAAGTGGGCTGGGTTTACTTGCTGTTACCTTGCTGCCATTTTCATTTCAAACTCCCAGGATGTTAAAAACTAAGTTAAGGCACCAGAAAATTTTAAAATCAGTCCCTGGAGGTCAACAACCAGGGAATAATTACAGAGGAGATAGGGAAAACAAATAAGGATAGACGATAGTAGAAAACTGACCCAAGGACCCCTGGACCCTTCCTACCCCCATGAGCAGAGACTTCACTTCTGTCTCTCTCATCCAACAGTGCTCTCTGACCCACCCTCCATCTCCACACACACTTGTCACCTTGATAATTAACTAAGGGGGAAAATCTGCACAAAGGTGAGAAGAGAGTTATATTCCCAGTCTCCACAACTATTCTGCAAGTATCTAAATGTGAATGCCCAATCAAGCCCAAATATGCTTCATTGGGGGGGGAAAAAAAAAACAAGGAAAATCTGCAGATGTCCCTTCTAAGTCAAAGGTGAGAGACAACTTCCACTATGCCACTCTGGATCAGCAGTTATGTATTAACCTAGGTACTCAACATTTACATATGCTTATTCTATATATTCCTATATGTGCACACATATAGATCTTTGCTCTGCCTATATCAAAAAAGGTTAGTGTTTAAGAAGCCCTTGTCTTCAACCACCAAAGTAACTAAATCATTTCCTGCCTTTAAGCGAGGTCTCCTCCACAAGTAACACGGATCATACATCCTTCCACTTCAGCTACTAACAGAGCTCTCACAGATAAATAAAAAATAAAATGATGGCAATTTTTAAAGTTATGCAGCTAAACATTCATCTGTAAAACAAAATCAAAGCAAGCTGAATACAAGTTTCAACAAACCCCAAATCTCATCTCCAAACTCTGATGAACTTTCAACCAAATAATCTTAAAGTTACAGTCCAACACAGCCATTGCTGTTATAGAAAAGTAGAATATGCCAGGTACAACTCTGTCTTCATAAACGAACTCCAGAGGCCCAGGAGGGGCTTAGACAAAGCACTCCTCCAAACCAAAGTACTCTAAGATTGACTGTATAGTTTACTCAAACACGCACCCAGATTTTCTTTTTCTTTTCCTTTTTTTTTTTTTTTTTTATTGAGTTGGAGTCTCACTCCATCGCCCAGGCTGGAGTGCAGTGGCACACCCACCGCCACCCCAGCGTCGACCTGCTGGGCTCAGGTGATCCTTCCACCTCAGTCTTCCAAGTAGCTGGAACTACAGGTGCACACTACCACAGTTGGCTAATTTTTTTTATTTATTGTAGAGATGAAGTTGTACCAAGTTGCCCAGGCTGTTCTCAAACACTTGCACTGAGGCAATCCCTTTACCTCAGCCTTCCTAAGTGCTGGTATTACAGGCTTGAGCCAGCACCCAGATTTCTAACTTAATGATAGGGCTGAGTGTTTAAATACATAGGAGAGTAAAAAGCACTATAACTATTTTTGCCAAAGGAGGTGAAGGTCAGAATGAGAAGTCTTCAGGAACTATCAGAAATACAGAAATATCAGCACATAGGCATCAGTTTACAAAATGAAACTGCCATCAAATCCCAGAAAATGAGCTGGAGCTCACATTGAAATCTAGGCAAACAAGTAATTGTCCTTCCTCTATATCCCTAAATGCAAGGCTCTGCAGAGTTAACTAAATCTATTGTCTGTTGCAACTTTAAATATTTTAAAGACATACTCCATAAAGACATGAAAATAATTTTCCACTACAAATAAACAATGTGTAAAGAGACTCCCTTCATATGTGAGGAATACATTCCGGCAATCTCAGCTAATAAGGACAACCTGAGAAAAGACATTTTTGTATCTTCTGAGATGATGAAAATCTTATTGAAGGCCCCCAAAAACAAGGCATTAAAAAGAAACTAGACCAGTGGTTCTTCACCTTGACCATACGTTAGAGTCACTCAGAAGCTGTTTTAAAAAATCCCAATGGAAGCCAGGCATGGTGGCTCATGCCTATAATCTGAGCACTTTGGGAGGACAAGGTGGAGGACTGCTTGAGCACAGGAGTTCAAGACTAGCCTAGGCAACATAGGGAGACCTCATCTGTACAAAAAAATCAAAAAATTAGCTGACCATGGTGGCACACACCAGTAGTTCCAGTTACTTAGGAGGCTGAAGCAGAAGGAACACCTGAGCCCAAGGGGTCAAAGCTTTGGTGAGCCCTGATTGGGCCACTGCACTCCAACCTCCAGCCTGGGTGACAAGAGTGGGATCCCGACTCATAAATAAATAAGAGGATATGATATGATATAAATATAATAAAAAATAAAAATCCCAATGGTCAGGTACACATTACATCAGTTACATCAGTATCTCTGGAGACGAGACTCCAGCATCATTAGCTTTTAAGCTCCCAAGGTGAACTGCAGTATACAGCCATGGCTTGGAATTAGAGACTATTCTAATATCTTCCAGATCAGAGAGTTCATCTTAGCATGGTTGTGGGCCCTTGATATGTTGAGACAAGAAGTGTTTGTCTAAAACTAAAATTAACACTAAGATGGAGTACTGTACAAGCCACCCCACCTCAAAGGGTCTGAGGACCATGCACACCCAGACTCCCCCTTAAAATGTAACACTGATAAGGCAGGGTCCAGATGGCACCTTAGTCTGTATTTTGGGGAGCACCTCCATGGCAGAAATGTGAGAGACACTGGAAACAGGTTGAGACATGAACTGACACATGGGCCCAGCTGAGCCACATCAGCTAGGAATGGTGTTGTTTTCAGGACACTACGCAGCCCTGTGTGACTCTTTGAGGGAAAATGTACACCTCCTTAACAAAATATATACAAATCTGATCACCTAGAAAACCCCAGATATAAAGGCAAAAATAATATAGGTGGCTAAATTCAACTGATAAATGCATCTAGTATTTAGGGTGCCTGTTCCTGAATTCCAAATATAAAACAT
>CAUYQG010183563.1:0-17329 GCA_963574415.1 Tarsius wallacei
CGCGCACCTGTAGTTCCAGCTACTTGGAAGGCTGAGGCGGAAGGATCGCCGGAGCCCAGCAGGTCGAGGCTGCGGTGGCCGGGAGCGGCCACTGCACTCCAGTCTGGGTGACAGAGTGAGACTCCAACTCAAAAAAAAAAATATGTAATTGCTTTCCGGCTACTTGGAAGGCTGAGGCGGAGGGATCGCTAGAGCCCAGCAGGTCGAGGCTGCGGTGGCCAGGAGCGTGCCACTGCACTCCAACCAGGGTGATAGAGTGAGATTCCAGCCCAAAATATATATATATATATATTTTTTATATATATATGTAGTTGCCAAGTCTTTTCATGTTTATACACTTGACATGCAGTAAATAGATTGCATATAAATAAAATTAATTCAGATAATTTTTCTGTTTTTTTCTCTAGGATGCTGTTTGTGGCATTTGAAGCCACCCTCTTGTCCCCTCTTAACTAAACTTAAAGAACTGGATACTAAAGTAATAGATATTTCAAAATGTATTATTGCTCTTGGTGAATTTTCAACATTGAATTCATATTCAGAAAGCAATAATTCTGCTGTTGTGGTAAGTATTAGAGAATTCATCCATTGTAGAGTGTTTCCCCTACATCTTTCGAGGAAAAAAATTTTGGTTATCTATTATTGTAGCCTAGAGTTCCTCTTTTCCTAAAGTTTAATTTTTAAAAATTTCTTTTAAATAGCCATAGAGCTTTAAAAACATTTTAAGAAATAATGATAACCAGTTTTGAAAGAATATTAGATTATATAGCATATTAGATACTTTATGTCAGCATTATAATCTAATAAATAAGTAAAGTACAATTAGTTGAAAGGAAGAAACATGAAAATATTATGTCCTTCACAAGCTTTATGTTTTGTGACTAAAGCTAATCCTACACTGAGACTGATTTATTTTAGACAGAAAGTGGTTGGCAGTATTGTGATTAACGTGAATAGATGATATGGGCCTTTTATTGTACATTTTATTCTTTTTTTTTCCCACTCCCTGTGCCCTCCCACCCCCATCATCTACTTTATTCTTTATTGTAGTTTATGAGGACAAGGAAGGATTTTACTGAAGAAGTAAGAAATCTTTTGCTGGAAGAAATTAAGTGGTCAAATCCTGGATTTTCTTTGAGACAATATTTTCCCTTGTTTCTAAAGAAACAAATTGAGCACCAGGCACTTTCTGAGTGTCATAGTAAACGAGGTTAGTGACAGTTATTATCATTTATGTTAACATGGTACTTTCGCAAACACTGAGACTAAGCCATTGTCTCTTGGAAGTGGTCACTACAGATAGAACATTGCTCACAGTTGGCAGGCACAATTGTTTAACTGAGGTAATAGCATCTTGTGCAATGCAATGTTTTTCTACTAGCTTCCAAAAATGCCAACCCAAAGACAGCTTTAATTATGTTAAAATATAATTAATCATCCATTTAAAGAATTTAAAGAATGCCTTAGATAATTTTTTTTTTTGAGTTGGCATCTCATCGTCACCCAGGCTGGAGTGCAGTGGCACACTTATGGCCACTGCAGCCTTGACCTGCTGGGCTCAGGTGATCCTTCCACCTCAGCCTTCCAAGTAACTGGAACCACAGGCACACGTCACCATGCCTGACTAATTTTTTGATTTATTGTAGAGATGAGGTCTCGCCAAGTTGCCCAGACTGGTCTCAAACCACTGGGCTCAGGCAATCCTCTTGCCTCCACCCACCCAAAGTGCTAGGATTACAGGTGTGAGCCACCATGCCTGGCTAAATAAGATAATTTGTATAAGATAACTTACATAGCTGTACAAAAGATAGTCTAATTATTAAAATCTCCAGCTTGCTTTCAGTATGTCACATTTGACTCTTGCCTTTTCATTGTATTCATAAGATTTTTGGATACTTGAAAGTGATATTAAAATGATTGTTTTTTGTTAATTAGTAAGCACATGCATTCCTTTAATTCCCAAAATAGAAATTCCACAACTGGAGCCTGATGTCAATCAAAAAGAAACCAAAAGGAAACAAGTAGAAGCAGAAAATCATAAGTCAAAAAGAAAGAAACCAAATGAGTATTCAGGAAGTCCAGAAAAGATAAATAGGAAATCAGAAAAACTTGGCAAAAGAAACAGCTCTTCTGGAATAAAGCTAGATTCTTCCAAAGGGATATCTTCTAAAACATCCCAGAAGAAACAGACTGCTTTGAGTACACGTAAAGTGAAAACAGAAGCAGTAGAAGATGTTGATATTCTAATAATAGATGATGACAAAGAGTCTGCATCAGAAATGTCTTCTACTCCTGGTAAATTATATTTTCTCCTTCTGCTCCTAGAACTCTTTTGTTTTTTAACCATTTGTGTTCTTTCCTCCTCTCTTTTATTTATGCTTATTTTATATGTGGAAACCTCAATGATTAGGGAGCTTACAGATAACCACATTAACAGATTGGTGTTTAGTCTTTGATTTTCTGTACTCCTGTAAATATATGTGCTTTTTTAAAAACCTGAGATCATCCTATACATCTTATTTTATAGTGTACTTCACATATCTGACATTTTCCCATTCTGTTTATATAGTTTTTCCAAAGTATGCTCTTGAATTGATTTAATTCATCTATGTATATATAGCTTCATACAGGTTGAACATCCCTAATTTGGAAATCTGAAGTCTGCAGTGCTCCAAAATTTGAGACATTTTGAGTATCAACATGACCCCACGAGTACCTGACCTCATGTGAATGGGTCACAGTCAAAATTTCATTTCATGCACAAAATTATTTATTTAAAGTATTGTATAAAATTACTCGCAGACTATATGTGTATGATATATATGAACTATAAATGAACTTAATATTTAGACTTGGGTTCCATCCTCAAGACATTGCATTATATGTATGCAAATATTCCAAATCTGAAAAAATGTGAAATCCAAAAAACTTTTGGTCCTGGGCATTTCGGATAAGGGATACTCAACCCATGGTATGTTTTAGTATTTGACATGCCAAGTCTCCTATCACTAATTTTTTTTTTTTTTTTTTTTTTTTTTTTTTTTTTTTTTTTTTTTTTTTTTTTTTTTGAGGTGTTGTCCAGACATAGACTGTTTCCTCCAACCTTGGCTTCTTCCTTTCCCCTCCCTCAGGGAGCTGCCTCTGGCCAAGGCTGGTCCCTGAAGTTTGTGCATATTCCCGGCAATGAGTCCTGGGATGCAGGTGGCCAAGCAGAGCTGAAAACAGTGTAGCCATCACTGTTAATCAATGTAAATGTGCATATTGGCTAGGGGTTTGAATGATTAATTTAATTGCTTTGATTATAAAATTTCTTGCTGTACTGAAGTGAGGATTCTTCACCGACCTGCCGCCCTTGGTTTCTCTTGTAAGTTTTAAAGAACGATGTCTTTCCGGCTGGATCTCTAGGTGACTTCTTTGGAATTGGCGAGCCTTACACAGAAGCCCTCTCAGATTTGGGGTTACCGCATTACACTTTTATTATATATATATATATATGTATTTTTCTATGAGTTCCAGAAACTTGGTACAAAGTTGGATGTAGTGACTGGTACTACATACACCGTCTAGAAATAAAAGTTCCACCTAGACAAAAGTTTCTACAGAATATTAATACTATAAAATATGGAAATCACTTTATCTTTGTCTCTCTGTTTCTCTCTTTTTCACTGTTTCTCTATATATTTATTTTTATATATTAGGATACATGTATGTACATGTTTCTGCATAAATATATTTACAACCAACAATTTCATAGTTTTATAGTGCCTAGAAACAACAAAAGTAAACATTTATTTCATCAAAATAATGTCATGATCACCACTTTATGTTTTAAGTTGACTTTTAATTTATTCTTTACCTAGAGTAGTAATTAGCTCTAATTGATATTTTACTACACGCAAATTATGTATGTATGAATGAATATATATATATCAATTTGTAGATAAAACATAAGTGTAGTAATATTTTGTTTCTAAAAGCCTAGCAGATTTTTATAAAAGTATGTGTTTTTGAGTCTAAACTGGTTTAGAAAAATTAGAGTCATTGCTATTCATTCCAAGCTTTCAGTCCAGCCCAGGTCAATGAAGACATCTGGTGTTTAATGTTTGGCAGCTGTTCAATAGGCTATGGCATCTGAAATAGTTTGGTGGTCTGACTTCACTTTCCATTGAATCATTGTCAGGTAGTGATTAGTGGTCTATGAGGAACTTGGCAAACAGCAAGGATGCTCCATGTTGGAATTCTTTTCCATCCATACACACTGTTTTTAATATCAGCAGTAAAATATATTGGCAGAAAACTCTATCTATGTCACTCTTCCCTACTGTTCAATAGATAAAAGACTTTAGCCGTCAGTATAGATTACGTCTTTCAAGAGGTTCAAGTATTTGAAAGTATGAAAAAAAATTATATAGTACCAAGAATTCATATAAATTCACAGGATACATTTTAAAAATGATTAACAATATTATTTCTCCATCTTCATGAAAATAGACTCTCAACTGAAATACCTAAAATAATTAGACACAATAAATATTTATTATTAGTTTATTCGTTGTTAAATGTTTAGTTGGATTTAAGCAATTTTCTGTTTTAACAAAAATAATTGTTCTGAATGTGCAGGTAATCAGGATTTTAGTGTTGCAGTGAAAAAAAATTAGAATGTTTTTTATAAAAATAAAAACTATTACAAATGTACATGAAGCAAAGTATATTCAATACAACCAGAAATCTTGGTTGAAAGCATAGCTCTGTAAAACAGCGTCTGGTGTCTGGCATTAAACAAGCTAACTTATTTCTAAGTTTATTTTCTTTTTTAAGAGGATATTCTTAATTTCAAATGACAGTACTACTTAAAACACTTTTGTGAAGTAATAATGCATGACATCTGGAACATAAATGCTTAAATAATTTTATTTGACACATTATTAACTATATACTACTATTGCAAGCCAGTTAGCCTGTTATGTGCTATTGATTCAAGAAATGGGGTGGTGTGTATTTGCTTTTAGAAGCCTGCAGTCTCAGAGATCAGTGGTCCATGTAGTGGAAAATATTCTCTGCCAAGAAATTTGCAAGACTGTCTCTTGTGTTGCAGAAACAGAATATTAGACTTCCTATTTTTTTTTACTCTTTTCTTATTAAGTCTATATGTTAGATGATCAACTGACACATAATGTGCTTGTTAGCCAAAGAAAGTTGTGAATGTTTAGTCATATAAATAAACAAGCAAACACATTGTTGTTTTAGAATATATTACAAGATAATACATCTTTTTCCAGCTTGATTAAGTAACTTCAAATGTATATTATTTTGTTTAATTATATTTAACAAAAATAAATATCTTAAATATCTTAAATGTTTCTACAAAGAATATACAAAGACAATATTAATTCAAGTAGAAGCTTTTACAAAATGGCAGGATTAAAATTGTTTTCTTTTACTTTAAAAGTATATAACAATATAACTAAGGAAATAATGTAAAGTGTTTATTAGATGTATAATTAATATATGTCAACAAATCAGCTAGAGTTCAGAATTACAAAAAAAACTATCAAAATACAGCTTTTATTACAGATTTATATTATTGAAGAGGGAAGCTTATCCTCAGTCTCAATGTAGCCAGAGACACGAGATAATATTATTAAGCCATCATTATCAGCAAAATACTTCAAAAGTAAGTATCTAGCATATAAACAACTGCTATCATTACTTTTCAGGAAGCCAGTTTATATTTAGCACAATATTCTGTAAAAATATCTTTAATGGTAAATATTCAGGCAGTACTTCTAAAGTTTCTTATTTTAAAGTAAAATTCTATATCCCATACCATCAAAGTAATGCTTGTTTTTCTTGCCATGATAAAATTGCTCAAATAAAACATAGAAAGAAATATGAGATTGAGTAAAATACATTCTTCTGTCAGAAATACTGTCACAAGATGATTGAAAAACATTGCTGAAGATCTAAATACAAACATGCTTATAACATATTCCAAAGTTGGGAAAGTTTGCTGTAAAATTGCATGAAATTTTACAGGTTTTCACTGTATCTTATATTGTGATTTTCATAATATCCAATTTCAAAATAAAATGTAAGAAGCACAGTTTTTTGAACCATTGAAAAAATATGTACTAGACATATATGATCTTGAGTGAATATCTTTAAAATCATATTTTATACGAAAACCTGCATATCTACAGATAGATTCACTAATAGCCATTTTTCTAGTCTTTTAAAAATTCTGAGAAATGATCACAGTGTTAGCAGCACAGTTGAAATCAATCAATTGATTCAACAAGAACTGATTTTCTGCTTTCCATGTTCCACTTATGTAAAGGAACTGAGAGCCTGGGTTTGTAGCAAACAGAAGGACATCTTGCCTTCATGGGACTTACATTGGTTAGGGTGAAAGTGAAAAAACATGTAACAAATAAATAAAACAGAAGAAAATTAAACACAAGCAAGGGATAGGGAAAACTAGTGAGGTGAGGCTATATCTGTACTATTTTTAATACGTGACTTTTTAAAGTCCATTCTGATACTGTGACTCTTGAGTGAAGACTGAAAAAAGAGCCAGGCTACTAATTGCATAAAGTGAAGAAGGGATATTTTCCAGGAACAAACTTAAAGGCCGAGGGTGTCCGGTGCATGGCATGTTTGTCTAGCAGCAAGGAAGCCAGGGCAGCTTTTAAAAACTGTGGAGGAGGAAAGAGACCACGGTGAAAGTTCTAGACCGGCTACAAACTTTGATTTTTCTCTTGAGTGAGACATTGTCTGAAACGTTCTTCTCTTAAGCAGAAGAGACGTATCATCACACTCAGTTTTTCAAAGAATCACTGTAGCTATGGTGTTGAAAATAGACTTCAGGGAACAAAGTCGGGAAGTAGAAAGACAATTGGGAGTCATCTATGCAAGAGCTAATGCTAGCCTGGCCCACAGCGATTGTGGCAAAAGAAATAGAAGATGCTCGCTAATGAATATGCTTTTAACAAAAGTGTGTTACCAAGGTGGTTATGAGTCAGTGAAAAGAGTCAGGAGTGAATCTACGTTGTTTTGTTTCTCTTTAATCCAGGCATGCTATGTCACAATGGAACACCCAAATTACTCTAAGACCACCAAGATGTGGTTAATTGTATCAAAGGAAGTTTCTCAACGTGTAGTATATTTTCTACATTTTCTTTAATATTGAGTTCATCCACAGGTTTTTTTGACGCTGAGTTCACTCGCTATATTGTGAAAACTATTTAAGAGGGGACCTAGTGTAAGGAGTAATAGTGCATGTTTGCTTTTTTCTTTTCCGCAAAGGCAATAGACCCAATCTTACTTAACTAACTCCTGAAAATAAGTCAGCGATTTCACTAGAGCCAAATGCAGCCTCTCACCATAACACTAGCTGGTACACTGATGCTGATGGGTTCCTACAACTCTTACCTAGTGGGGGAAGCCTGTGCAGCCATGGGCCTGCCCTCTAAACATGAATTCAGGTTTTTGGGGGTCCCCTCTCATATATTATTTTGCAAAAATCCATGTGGCACTTCTACACTGTTATGATTCCGATGGACTGTGAAATGTCCCTTACGCAAATATTTCTTCTGCCTTCAATACATCTTCGCTAATTATTTTAAATAATTTTTGTTAAATGTGTTATTAGAACACTTTACGTTTTTCAAGACTGATTCAATTTTCACTTGAAATTTTGATGAAGTGTAACCATAGTCTTGAGCTACTCACTTTTCCCCCTGTATTGTTTCCAAGTTTATCCAATCTGGAACACCAATGTTGGCTTTTAGCTGCACTTCTATGGTGTTAATGACTAGTATAATTGCTTTTTAAGGAAACGTCTCTACTTGGGATAATTGCAAAGAGCACCTTTGAGAGAGAATTTGCAGAATTAGAAGGGTGGTGAATGACTATTATGCACAAACTCATTTCCCAAAGCCACGAGTTTTGATCTAATATTAGACCTTGAAATTAATTGTCCTGATGAATATTTTTAGTAGAGGTTAAGGATTTCTTCATTAATTCATTGAAAATTAGGTAATATGCTTTTAGTCATTTAGTTACATGAAGCTATTCAATTAAAACGGCGTTCTGTGTTTTATCTGTAGCAATGATATTCAACAAAAATGCATATACCTATAAATTATTAAAATTTATTCGTTAAAGAATCAGCAACTGTTGGCATCCAAAAGTAATCTCCTAAATCATTGATTGCCGAAATGTAGGTTTTAATCCATGATTCCAAAAAAAGTATTACAATTAGATTACTTTTTGCTTAAATAAATTATATTTTTACATGCACCCTCCCTTTGGCTTGGGGGACTTTACTGTATAATTTGCAAGCTGGGAGGGACAGATTCAGAAACAATATGTCACTATAACTCACATCATGCTAATGCAAATCCAAATATATATTGCAAAATGTAAAGGCACAGAAATTATGCCTAATTGTCAATCAGACACTTTATTTTTCTAATGCATAAGAATAGCTTATAAATGTAAATTATTTTATCCTGCATTCTTAAGGCAAGTATGGCAATCTTGATTATGGTGCTGTTGGTAGAACATAGTGAAGGTATCCTTCATATGGAAGCAATGAAAGCAGTGATTTGTTATATCACAATACTTCCATATGGATTCATGGTTACAGATACAAGCACATTTGTATCTGTCACATTGTTTATACATCCAAAGATACAACACTTTATTCTATAACTATATTCAATTTTTATTATTTTCAGGTTTGTAATTTTTTATTATTATGAAAATAGCATGTATTTTTAAACATCCAAACAGTACAAATGAATATACCATGTCTAAATAGAAAAAAATTTCTATAGAGTTCCTAGAAAATATTTCAACATAAATGTATAGTCTTCCAAGAATTAACATACTCTGTACTTAAATAATTTTCTGTCCCTTATTTGTTATTAAATATCATTCTGATAATAAATGTTACTTTTATATCTTTATAGTCCTATGTAAGTATATTTATGTAAAAATGTTAGAACGTTTGAATTTAAAAGTTTTGTACAGTTTAAATATTTGCAGATTGGCCAAATTGTCCTCAAATAACTCGGCTTTTACTAATTCATGATGACATACATGAAAATATGACATTCTATTGAAATTTTATATTTAAATGATGTGTATATATGCATATATTAATGTATTTCTAAGTTATTTTTATTTCCAACTGTTCATGTCTTTTGCCATTTTTCTTTCTAGTTGGTTTCTGGTATTTCTCTTTTAGTTTTTAGAGAACAAGTTAATTAAGATAATTAATCTTGTTTTAATAGTATAATTTTTATAAGAATGTGTCATTTGCTTAACTTTGCATAAAGTGTAGTAAAATTTTTATTGTGGTGTATGATATTTTATTTTATATTTTCTGAGTTTATGTCTGCCTCAGTAATATTTTCCTCATTCCTTGCCTTTCAGTTAAAATCACACACCTCCTTATAGGGAAGTTATTATTTTGTTTTACTATTTAAAAATATATACAATTGTATATTCACTTCTGAACATGGCTAGTCTTTTGTATTTACAAAATACAT
Organism: Tarsius wallacei; assembly: GCA_963574415.1. NCBI lineage: Eukaryota > Metazoa > Chordata > Mammalia > Primates > Tarsiidae > Tarsius > Tarsius wallacei. The sequence goes on from CAUYQG010183563.1 coordinate 9,558, forward strand.
TAAGTGTATTATATTAAATCATCATAAACATTGACATTTATTTCTGCACTTTTAATCATAATACATTAACCCGCTAATGAATTCTTATGTCAATACCATTCCAATTACTATAAATCTATAACATTTTCAGTGTCTTACAATCCGATTAACTTATCATTAATCTTCTTTCAGACATTTCTGCCTACTCCTGGATGTTTAATTTGCATATTAACATTTAAGTTTTGTAACGACCTTTTCCTTTCCATAAATGCTTCTCCTGTAAAATAAGCAAATGAAATCCTACGGTCACATTTTTGTTCTTATTGAAATAGCCTCTTATTTAACATATATTAGAGAGAGAGATAGAGAGAGGGGTGTTGTAGATAAATTTACTACATTGGATTTTCATCCTCGATAAGATATGTTCCCCTTTTTCATTCCTTCAATACTTCTTTTATGCCCCTCAGAAGGTGTACTGTACATTTGTCCAAATCTGATCACTCGTAGTATATTTTGCTCTTTCTTCATATCTTGTAAATGGTCAAAGGAGCTAGAACTTATCACTGGTCTCAGGTAATTAGAGGACACTTGCTAGCCTCAGTGATGCCTGCATCTTTGAAACTTGACGCAAGAAAAGGAAATAGTGCTAAAATTCCTGCAAATAAATGACACCAGTTTTAATGACCAGCATGTTGGTTGGTACTTACAGGACAGGTGTTGTTCTGCAGTGGTGCTGTCTGCTTCTGGGCCCTCCAAAGTCATGTCATTCTTGCCTATTCTTTGGGTTTGATTATTCCATCTCCTCCCAATACTCCCAATACATTTGCAATAGCTCTCTTTTTCACTTGCAATGGCTGATGGCCATTCTTGGAATAGACAGACAGAAACTCTTCAGGGATAAAACGGGGAAAGGGAATCGTGAACGGTGTCTTCTTTGAAGTAGTCCAACCAGAAAATTATGAAATAGACTGAAGAAAGTCATCTGGCCACTGGGAGACCTTCAGGATGGACTGTGGAGGTTGAACCAGAAATAGCTCAATGTAATTTTTTCTCCCATGAGAAATTGCGAATGCCTATTCACCAGTAGCAATTCCAATTGGTAAAAAGGCAAAAATTGGATAATTATTTTGATGAAGATGAATGCTCCTGATAACCAAGTGGATAAATCTGGGTATTGTGCAGTGAAACCCAATGATAATTATTAATGCAACACAAGAGGCCCCCAAAGAGTCATTACTACCATGAACATGCATCCTAAAAAAATGAGGTTTTGGACCCCGTCAATGAGCAGAGAGATATCCTACCAGCTTGTCAACAGAATTATAGACTGAGTGGGTCGTGGAACTGGAGAATCATAAATTATACCACGTAGCCAATTACAGAAAAAGAGATTTGACTTAGTAGGATTGCATCTTTTATTTCTCTTTGTCTTCTCATTCAAGATAATTGTGGATTGAAGGTGATGGTGGTAGTGATGGTGATGGTGGTGGTGGTGGTCAACCTTGCTATTTGGACCACAGATTGAGCAATATTGTGACAAAATGTAACAGAATTGGAAGCGGAATGGATACCCTCCAGAAGTAATGATGTTTGGGCATATATGGTGATGAAGAGAATGAGATTGCATTTCTTTGAAAAAGTGAGGACTCTATTTTTTAGTTGTAAAAGAGATCGTTGCATTATGTAGGCAGAAAATAAATGGGGGGAATATAATCCAGGAAAGGATAAGAGCCAGGGTTAGGAAGCCAACAGGGTTCTCAGTATGTTTTAGCACTTCATCATTCGACATTCACTTTCTGCTTTTTGGAAGTGACCACCTTTGTGTCACCCTGGTGGGAGACATTGCTCTGTGCTCCATTATGGAAGATGGATATCCCAAATATTTCTCTTCCAGCTGCAAGGAAAATGGGACACATGCATCTTGCCCAGTCATAAACTGCTGCCGTATATTTTAAACTTGGAGCTGGCAAGACCACTTTAAAAAAATAGGTGAAAACTATTTTTTTGCATTTTCTGCAGTAAAGGTATCCAGTGGTGGCAATCACCTTATCCACTGGAAGCAACTGCAGTGTATCGTTTTGGCACTAACATCATTTCCTAACAATTTGCACTAAAGATACTGTGTGTATTTAATTCTCTGGGCTAACAGAACAATTTTAGTTTCTGACTGTTGTCTAGGCGAAGCTTTCTAACCATAAATGTAATCTATAACACCCTATCTGTCCAACGAATTTCCTTTTGGTTAAAGTTAGAATACGTTTATGTCACTTAAAACCAAGATTCTTAAGCATTATGGTATTTAACCCTAAATTTGAAGTTATGATCATGTGGATACTATGTATTTTGAGGGGTTTTTTTTCTTAAAAAAAAAAAAAAAAAGTTTAAGCCCGGCTTGGTGGCTCAGCCTGTAAAACGGGGCTTTTGGAGGCTGAGGTGAGTGGATTGCCTGAGCCCACGGGTTCGAGACCTCGCCTGGGCAACTTGGTGAGACCTCATCTCTACAATAAATTAAAATATCAGCCAGGTGTGGTAGCGCACACCTGTAGCTACAGCTACTTGGAAGGCTGAGTCGGAAGGATCGCCGGAGCCCAGCAGGTTGAGGCTGCAGAGGCCGGAAGCATGCCACTGCACTCCAGTCTGGGTGACACAGTGAGCCTCCAACTCAAAAAAAAAAAAAAAAAAAAAAGTCTAGGTTCTAACTAGCTCTTAATTTTATATGTGAAATCTTAGTATTTTTGTCTATTAAATTTTATAAGCAGCCACAATAAAAAATATTTTTCTAAAATTTTAAGTTCATTTTCTGTAATGTTGTATGTATACAAAGATAGCACCTAAAACTGTACTTTTGCTTTTCTTTGTTTTTAAAAAAATTGTTATTGTTATATATTAAGAATATTGTTATATTTGAATACTTATCATTAGTATTTATAAACATATTATAAGCTCAATATATGACTGAGAAAAAGGTTTTCATTATATTGTGTATTGTTTTTATGATCTGATATCAAATTGAATCTCTATGCTCATGAATAATATAAATGCCATTAAGCCCTAAAGGCTTGTTAGAATTTATTAGTGAATTATTTTGAATACTGTAGGGTCTGTGTGTCTCTGCATAACTGGATTGGGGGCAATAAATGATTAAAAAAAGACAAGAGAGTTTTTTGCCACTTTCTTGATGCTACTAGAATTTAAATGCTTAGCCAGGCATGGTAGCTCATGCCTGCATTTCTGGCAACTTGGAAGGCTGAGGTGGAAGAATCACCTGAGCACAGAAGGTCAAAGCTGCAGTGGCCAGGTGTGTGCCACTCCACTCCAACCTGGGTGACAGAGTGAGACTCCAACTCAAAAAAAAAAAGAATTTAAATGCTATTATAATTTTTCTTTATGACAGCTAATGTGAATTACTAAAGTTGTATTTTCTAAAAGATAATTAGCTTAATCAAGATTTTTCAAATCACCTTGAATATAACAAAGTCAATTGTTATTTTTTTAAATGTCACACATGTATCTAACTAGTTATTTTATAACTTTCATTTATCTAATTAGTTATTTTATAATTTTCATTTTTACAAGATAGTTTCCTATATTTTTTCTTGTTTAATTTAATGTAACAGTTTATGTTTTCCATGATTCTTCTCAAATTAGGCTTATTTGATTTTTTTCTATATTTTACTATATTCTACTTTTTTTCTTTATATTTTGTTCTGCTGTATTTCTACTCTATTTAATCTTTACCAAAATTTTCAAATACGTGCTTAACATATTCATTTTTTATGTTGTATGTGTTAAGAGTCGCTATTTATTCTTAGTTATTGTATAGGGGATTAATATTACAAATATGGAAATACAGATGTAGATACTATAGATTTAGCTTATCTATCATCAATCTATCTATTTAGATAAAGATTAATGATAAAGAATTAACTAACTCAATTATGGAGACCGGCAACTAACTCCAAATCTGCAGGATGGACCCATTGGCTGAAGACTCAGTAAAAGCCAATGCTGCAGTTCTGGTCTGATTGCTGATGTTGCAGACGAAATCTGTAGAATTTCCCCTTATTTGAAGGAGAGTCAGTCTTCTTGTTTTATTTAGATCCTCACCTGATTGGATAAGGTCACCCACATTACTCAAAGGTCCACTGGTTAATATTACTCAAAAATGCCCTGAACAAAAACCCAGATAATGTTTGACCAATCCTCTAGGCATGCTGTAGCCCAGTCAAATTGACAAATAAGATTAATCATCACAGTTATAGGTCGCCTTATCTTGTAGCTTTTGAAATATTTTCATTCCCTTTTTATAATAGTCATTTTGCAATTTCCATTCTTATTTCCTATTGGACTTTAGAATCAAGAGAGTATTTTAAATCTTAGTCCTTGTATTACTATTATTATTGTTATACTGCTTTCTGATTACAGAATAAGTGAGCAATGGAAAATGGCAATACATTTTGGTGTCCATTAAGGACTGTCACATTGTCATTCCTCAGCAATACTTGAAGGATTATTTTAAAATAATATATATTTTTGGACTTGGCTGTGCAGAGTCAATTAGATATCTCGTATATATACTTTATTAAATACATCATATCTGTGTACTATATACTTGTTTATTTGCATGGGATAAAGTAGCTTAAAAATCTACTATGCTTTTGACATTTTAAATGTTTGAACTTAAGTTATTTTATTTTTAAATATTTATGTTAAATCTAAATATTCTCACTAAATATTACTAAATATTTTATTATAGGTTGTATGTTTTGTTCTTTTAAAAATATATATATATATTGCCCTATTTCAAACAGTCAAAACAGATTCAGAGAATATGTTAGCATGAATCTGACTCCCTTTTCTCCAAACCTAATATTATATGTTTCCAAATTATAGTGACTTCTGGGACTGATGATATAATCGCAGCCACCTGTGGGACCAGAATTTTCTCCCACTTTTGGAAAGGCCATTGAGTGGATAATAGGCTTCAGAGTCTCAGGCGTTAAGACTAGAGCAATATGCATATTAGGGCAGACTGGTATTCAGGAAACTGTGCTGTGTCTCACCTTCAAAAAATCATGTGGGACCTCAAGTATAAGCTTTAGCCTGTGTGTTCTCGAGGCCATGACGGAGAGAGAAAACCATAAAGCAAACCACATGTGGTGTGAGCACATGGGTGCTCACCCCACAGTAGTTGGTAGAAAAAACTCTCCAAATATAGGCAATAGAACATGAAGAAGAAAGAAGTGAAATATTCTATTATCTTACATTGATGGAAGAGAAATAATATGCATCTTGGTTACAAATAGTATTAGACACATATTTCGATGAAAGGTTCTGGAAAAATTGTGTTATTCTTTAACCAAAAGTTACATTATGGTAAAAGCTCCAAATCAACACTGAACAAATTAGAATTTCTAGCAACTTGATTTGATGATACTTGACTTAAATTAGGGGAAAGGTGAAACACAAATAACACACAGTCAACTCTCCAAAGCAAATCTCTCTGTGTACCTTCTGGGAGACCTTGACATGCCAGTGCATAGCTACGGTCAGGTGATGAGATAATGCCATACACACTGGACTTCGTAAATGCCCTTTGTAAGTCTCACATAAATTGTTGAACATCTTGCTCTATGATATGGGGGACATAGGGAGACTCCATATTAGCATCTTATTTTATGCATTTCATATATGTGTAATGTAATTAAATATACAATTAAATGTATGTTATATTTTTATTGTTACAGTTACAAATTTGTATACTATATTTATACCTTTGCTTTTATTTCCTTCTGATATTAATTATTCAGTCCTCCTGATGGGGTGATAAGGACTGAGGACGTTTATAACCTTCTCTATAAATGCTTCTCCTAATACTCATTTTTGTTAAATATTTTAGTAACTGCCGAGCTAGTAGTGGTTGAAGGGTTGATTTGTCAGCATTAAGCTCTGTATATTTTATATCATGCGAAAGATAAGGAGTACACTTGTGAAATTCACTTCCTTCCAAATGGTTTATTAACCTTAGTCATTTTGTTATTGCCACTCTCTTGAGGTTCATTTTATTAAAAACATGATCTGTGAAATAATTTCTGGATAACACCAATGCTCAGCATCATTATGACTCTTAATATCTTAATTTTTCTCTTAGTTTTCAAACTTGGTCACCTTTTTTACTTCTAAAAAAGACATGAATTTAAAAAATTATTTATGTATTTTCATTATAGTTTCCTAGAAACTTTTTTTCTTTCCCTCTGGCTTGAAAGAAAAAATATCACTGTCAAAGCATTGATTTTCCATCCTAATATTCCCACATTATCTCACACATACACACACACACACACATACACACACAATATTCCTATCACCTTAAATGACTTGATTTTTCCTGATACGCCTATAAATATCCATTCGTGTAATTTGCAATGTCTCACATAAAAATATCTTTATGCAATTCTGTTTTGTCTTTTCTTCACCTAACGTACACATTACATATGTTTTGGACTCTTCTGTCCTTGATACATCTAATCATTTTATTTTATAATTATAAACTTTATATCCTTTTCCATTTAATTTTGCTTGCTGTTCTCAAGTTTTTTTTCTATGTACCTTCTTATTTTTAAAATAAGAATATATTTTCCTTTTCACGGCATCAAATATTGCTTTTATGTATGCATTCAATTTCTTTTTTTTCCTCGTTACTATCTTATGTTCCCTGGGATCATGGTTTATTTCACATATTTAACATTTGCTGTAAAAGTGTTCCTTTATTTGAAATTTTGTTTCTATTTTTAAAATTTTTGATGCAACAATTTTACATGACACATTTTTGTGTGCTATTTATTTCTTATTTTATTTTTATATTAGGAGACACATTCTTTTAGACTATTATTTATTTACCATTATTAGTGACCTGAAGAATAGATTTTTAAACAGGGGCTACCATAAGGAACAAAGTTGTGAGCTGAAAGGCTAAGAAAGTGACTATAAGTACTTTTCTGGTAACTTTTTTTGTCCCCAAAACTGTATCCTGCTGTGTGATAGCTTTGGTAGCACGTTTGTGATCACGGCTCTCAGCATTCAATGTGTCTTCCATCAGAAAAATCAGCAAAGCCCTGCATGCCCCGTGTTTGTTGTTTTATTTCTGTTTTTGCCTTTGAGTGGCAATTTAGGTTTATTTGGTTTTTCTTCTTCGGCTGGCCATAACTGGCAGCTGCTGTCCTCTGCTCCACACTGTTACGTGCCACACCGAGAGTCTGTTTCTCATGAAGAGGCTGTGCTCTGTGCATCTTCATCTGATTGAACCAAACCGTTTCCCAGACTTTCCCTTTAAAATTAAAAGCCAATATTATTGATCTTTGGAAAATTGCACAATTTTCCCAGATCTTTCGAGGTTCCTTTCTTGGTTGAACATCACCTTGTGCCTGGATCTGAATACCATTAAGTTACTTTTGGATAATGATTCGGGGTTGCTTCAAATGCTGATTTCATTTTTGTTCTCTCTCTGTGTGTGTTTTTTTGTTTGTTGGTTTGTTTTTGAATGCCCAAGATAGTTGCTCAATGGGTAAAATGATTGAATACAGGGGAGCTACATTCAGATCTTATTTTATTGAGACAATTTTTGTGGAAGAGTGGCACAAGTTTAGAATGAGAGAAAACAGCAAAAACTTAAAAACTCAAATACTTGGTGATAAAATATGGATCATCCTTTTATTGATGCGACTTTCTAATTTTATTCTGTATGTATAAAGTCATTTTGTTTGTTTTTTAATTTTATTTTAACTGGCAAATAA
>CAUYQG010183566.1:0-16849 GCA_963574415.1 Tarsius wallacei
GCCTGTAGTTCCAGCTACCTGGAAGGCTGAGGCGGAAGGATCGCCGGAGCCCAGCGGGTCGAGGCTGCGGTGGCCGGGAGCGGCCACTGCACTCCAGTCTGGGCGACAGAGTGAGACTCCAACTCAAAAAAAAAAAAAAAAAAATGAAAAACTGAAAGGAAATGCAAGACACTGAAATCAGGAAATCAAAAGCCATCTTGTAATCAACATAAAGTTAATAATAATAAGGTAGCAATGCTAATTTAAAAAACGAACATCTTCATCCATCGATCCCTCAAGCTAAGTAAGATCGCTTTATTTTCTCAAGTTTTTCATGAAATCTTTACTTAGTAAATCATCTCAGGGTAGAAAGCCAAAGAATAGAGAGCACAGCTCCTGGACTCATACCAATGGCTAATATTCCTGGTGCCTCGGCTTTTCTAAGACACTTATGCAAGAAGTCAAAAATTCTTTAAAGAATGCTGAGCAGGCCACAAGTCTCGTTTGTCTAACCTTCCAGGAGCAATCAATGGGTACAACCAAACATAGGCCTACTACACACATGCCACTCTCCCCGTCAAAAAAGTGGTCTGAATTTTCCATCAAAAAACAATCAGCTTCAAGGGAGAATCTCTTTTTAGGTCATGTTAAAAGCATCAGGGATCCCCACTGAGTACATTAGTAAATGATAAAAAGAATTATCTCTTTAAATCTTGTTTCTAACATCATTTCTCAACCCACCATTTTGCTTTTTTTAACTTGGTGAGAGCTTATTCCTTTAAGTGTTCACAGCTGGACTGAGATCATCCTTTCTATATAAAATTTTAAAAAATAAAGCCTGCCCTTTTAAATTCTAGCACTCCTAAACAGCATTTTAGAGTTATCAGGAAACTTCAAGTCAATCCCTCAACACCTTTAAATTTTACAGATGAAGAAAAAAAACACAAAGGGGTTAAATGACTTACCCGAAATCATGGGGAAAGAGACCAGAACCCAGGTCTCTTGAGTCTAAATCTAATGCTCTAAGAACAAAATACAAAATCAATGGGAGGAATTATAAGGGATCAGACTTTCAGATTTAAGATTTACTGACTGGTAGAAAACTGCAAAACAGTATTAATATATAATCCCAGTTCTGTTTTTTAAAAAAATTATACACACATGTGTGTGTGTGCCTGTGCATGTGCATGTGTGCGTGCAGAGAAATCTAAAAGAATAATACCACGCTGCTGATAAGTGGGCTATTTCAGACACAATGTGAAGTCTGGTGGCAACAAAAGCTAACTTCATGAGTTTCCATAGCTGTTGAATTTTACACTGAGCACATGTTGATATAATTATCAAATTTTTTTCTTTAAAAAGTCAGACAAGCAAACACTTCACCCAGAAAAGAAAATGCATCCCCAAATGACTTAAGTGTCTCTCTCTTTACCTCTTTCTCTCTCTCTCTTTCTTTCTCTCTCTCTCTCTCTCTCACACACACCTCTCCAAAGATATGATTTTGTTATTGAGATTGACCCTGAAATTACCTTAATTTGTCTTGATATCAAATGTAGTGGTCTTCCCTTAAGAACAGCAAAACCTTAACATGTTAGAATTATTCCAACAGAATAATTTTTATTTTATCTTATATATTTATCTATGTATTTATGTATTTATTTACTTATTTATTTTTGAGTCGGAATCTCACTCTGCCATTCAGGCTGGAGTGCAGTGGCCTACTAACAGCCACCACAACTTCGAACTGCCGGGCTTAGGCGATCCTTCCACCTCAGCCTTCCAAGTACCTGGAACCACAGGCGTGTGTCACCACACTTGGCTATTTTTTTAATTTATTTATTGTAGAAACAGCCCAAGTTGTCCGGGCTGGTCTCAAACTCCCGGACTCAGGCAATCCTCTCACCTCCACCTCCCAAAGTACTAGGATTATAGGCATGAGTCACCATGCCCAGCATATCAGAATAATTTTTAAAAGTAAAAGTCTAAATTATAAAATACATATAAATATCCGAATGTTAAATGTCTATCCTAAGGGATGTCTTAAATGAGCAAATGTCTTCTTTATTCTTTCTCTCCCAATTTCCTTCTCAACCCATTGAAAGTTGGTGACCCTGCCTGTAATATCAGGGCAACAATCACACAAAAATCATTCGTTGCCAAGTTCAATGCCTACTTTGCTATTCCCTCCCCCTTCAAAGACTTTCCTGAACTTCTAGTCCTTCTATCCCTTTAACCAATTCTTTGATTCTTTCATTAGCTCCCCTCATTGTCTCAAGGTTTCATTCTAGCAGAGCTGCTTCTCTTCCTCTCACTCTCAAATGGCACTTTCACTGCAGGACTCTGTATTCATATTATGGGCCCAGAACTTACACTTGCATTCAAAAACCATATATCTAATGGCCTGCACAGAGTTTCAAAAACTTTAGACTGCATGAGAATCATTTGGAGGACTTGTTCCAAAACAGATTTCTGAGACACAACCCCAAAATTTTAGGATTCTGTAGGTATGAGGTAGAGCCCAAGAATCTGCATTTCTAATAAAATCTCAGGTAACACAACTAAGAATCACTAGCCTGCAGCATTCTCTCTTTAAATGAGACACCGGTACCTTAATTTTAACATGATCTAACTGGTCTCCCAGCATCTACCCTCATTGTCCTCCAAACAATTCTTCACACAGCATCCATAGAAATCATTCTAAACCTGGTCATTCCACTCTTTTGTTTAAAATTATCTCATAGCTTCCAAGGTATATTCAAACAAAAATCAAAATCCTTAACATGGTCACAGGCCTCACATAATCCAGTCCCTGCTGCCTGCACCACACACTATACCCCTCTCATACTTTTTTCTAAACACTCCAGTAACAGTGGACTCTTTCAGTTCCTAGCAAAGGCCAAGTTCCTTGTTGATCCAAGATCTTTAAACAAGATGTTCTGCCAGAAATATTCTTTTGAAACCTCAGCCTGTCACCTTTCTTTGGCTTCCCTCCACTAGGTCAGCATTCTTATATCACCCTATATTTCTTTCTCTTAGCACTTCCCACAATGGTGATTACATAGTGAACTATGCAATTAATAGTTTACTATCTGTTCCCTACCCCTCCCCCACCCCACACAAGCTCAAGAAGGCAGAGAGCACACCTGTCTAGCTCCTACTGAATTTTCAGCCCCTTGCATAGTGACTTGCACTCAAATCTGTTGAATTAATGGTCTTGTAACATTAAATTATTCTGGAACCTCAAAGGGGGAAGTATTATTAAAAAGGCACTAGAGGCATTTTTTAGTATCCTTTAATTTTTACAAATGAGGGCACTTCATTAAACTCTACCATCTGGGAGTTTAAATCAAGAAAAATAATACCTCCCCAAAATAAAATGAAACCTTCATATCACAAGTTCCTCTGCAACAAGATACACAAACATATTATTGTTTATTATCTGCACCAAGTAGTATAGTATTGACACCCAAAAGCTATTCAGATGCATATAATGTAGCCTAAGATAATTTTTGCAAAAAATTTAACTTAGATGTAAGTTTGCATCAAAAAGTACACTCCATTGGGGTAGATACCTAGAATTAAACATAGCCATGGATAACCACAAATTACATAATAAATATTAATATAACTAATAATGAAATAAGCTAAGCTAATATTGCAAAAAGTTTAACTTATATGTAAGCCTGCGTCAGAGTATGCTTGGATGGGGCAGCTGCCTGGAATTAAAGCTAGCCAGGGATAACCGCGAATTACATAATAAATATTAACATAACCAAGAATTAAATTATTATGCAAACCTTGTTCTATAAGTTCTGATCTTCTTTAAAATGCAAAGATTATTTCATTCCCCAACATTTTTCTCTATAGCACAGAGCTAAATCAGCATAGCACCAAACTAAGTGGGGAACAGAACTAACAGGTATAAAAATCTTGGGATGTAACTTTAATACAGCAGAATTTACATATAAGTAAAGGTCATCTCCACAGAATAGTCACTTTTAGAGACTATTTCAAATTGCCATCCCACAAAACAATTTTGGAACTCCTCTTTTCTAGCCACTTTCTTAGCTACTTTAAAAATGATACAAGAATAGGTTTCATCCTTTAGGTCACTGATTATTTTTAACTAAATGGCATTCTTCATTTTGATCCTTAATAGTACATACGAGACTTGGTTCAGAATGACTTCCTGCTTTTTCCAAATACCAAATCCATCCTCAAAAGATGTAATTTGCCACCACACAATGTAGGTTAAAAGAATGACATTAAAGACACTAAAGAAATGTCAAAAGAATAGTTACAAAAGTGCTTTTTGAACAGTAGCACTGAAATATTACTGCAATAAAGTCAAGATAACTTTGAACATACCGATCATCTCTTAGACATGCAAGTTCTAGTGCAGTAATTTAAAAATTGGTAATATTTCTATTTTGGGCACAACTCACAGACAGGCCTGACTTCTGGTTTTCCTGAATGATAGATGTTACAGTGCAAAAGCATATTTACTCGTATTATAAAGTATAGGTTATGATATGGAACACATTTTGAGAATAAAATCTGGTGGTTTAATATAACAACATGGCTTGGGAAGGCAGTATGACATGCTAAAGAGAACATTGCTGTAGAATGAAATAGGCCAAGACTCAACTTCTTACTTGGTCCCTTAACAGCCATATGACTGAGCCTGTTATTTACACATGGAGGCTGTAAAAACAGGAACAATTCCATCAGTAAAATGGTAATATTACCATCTATTTATCTCAGTGCTGTTATAAGGTTTTCATAATAGACTAGAATTCTAGTCCCTAATATCTTCAAGGAATCCTAAAAGAACCTAAAAGACTATCGGTTCCAAACTCTCCATTTTACTAAGACCCAGAAAGACTAAGTGGCTTGCCAAGGTCATACAGCTACTTAGTAGGAAAGATAATACCTCTGGCAAGTTTCTTATTTTCCCAGTGCATCTGTTTACTTAAATCAGCTGGCGTTTGTAATGCCAGATAGCATGGGCCTATGACAAGGGTCTTAAAGAGTAACTCAAGGCCTCTCAAGGACAGTGCTTGCAAATATGATACTGGCAATCATATATGAATAATTTAGCCCTATATATTAAATGTCTTTGTTTTAAAAGTTAGATATTTTAGCTGGGCTCAGTGACTCAGCCTGTAATCCCGCGCCTTTGGGAGGCTGAGGTGAGTGGATTGCTTGAGCCCAAGGGTTCGAGACCCACCTGGGCAACTTGGCGAGACCTCATCTCTACAATAAATCAAAAATTAGCCGGGCGTGGTAGCACGCGCCTGTAGTTCCAGCTACTTGGAAGGAGGCAGAAGGATCGCCGGAGCCCAGCAGGAGCGGCCACTGCACTCCAGTCTGGGCGAGAGTGAAACTCCAACTCAAAAAACAAAAACAAAAAACAAAAAAAAAGTTAGATATTTTAAGTTATAGCTAACTGCCCTGACTACATAAAATTTTATTGTTTTCTTAAAAGGTTATTTTCTAAGAAAAAAATGAACTTTGTTTTGAATTAAGATACTAGAAAAAAATGTGTTTCTCATCTATAAGATATGGTAACTGGTTATAATAAACAAAAAAAAAAATCCAGTATTTTTTTTCCAGTTTTTTACAAGTAAGAATTCACACCCATACTTAAGCAGAGGGTTCATTATTAAGGATAAAAGTTTGAAATGCAAGATCAAAGGTTAATCAAAACAGTCTCAAAGAAGATTACTGATATTCAATCCCAAAAGCAATTTCTTCATATTTTGATACAAATTGAGACTAGCTTTCTATCTTGGGCATGAAAGAAAAATGAGTATCTAATTGCCTAACTCTAGCCTAGATGCTTCTAGGTTTTGAATTCTAGGTATAAATTACCACAACCAAAGTACTCATCATCTCTAATTTATAACGTAAGTAACCAAGACACTTAATTACATTTCTGCATGCCAATTCAAAAAGGATCTAAGAGAACCAACACAATATGTAATACTTGAATTAAGAATACAAAAAACTATGGCTATAACTCTTATATTGAAAGTCTGTTCCTAAAAGAAAACTCTGATCCAACAGGACAATGAAAAAATTCTTAGTGAATATTTTTTAAACCATATACAGTTGGCCCTTGAACAACACAAGTGTGAACTTCATGGGCCCACTTATACGCAAACTTTTTTTCAACCAAACAAGGATGGAAAATACTGCATTCATGGGATGTGAAACCCACATATATGGAGAGGCGACTTTTCCAATACATGAGTTCCACAGGGCCAACTGTGGGACTTGAGTACACACAGATTTTGGTATACGCCAGGGTCCTGGAACCAATCTTCCACTTACATTGAGAAACGATTAAATTTTCTGCATTTATTTAAAATCATTACATGTCTTGAAGAGGCTAATTACTACTATGGAAATTATAAAGAACCACCCCCCCAAATAACCAAATAAATAAGAACTTGCTAGTTAAAATGCTAAATATGTTAAGTAACCACCTTCTAAATGGATTTTTCAGAGAAATTTTCCCTCAATAATGACAGGATTTTCAAAAATTCCTACAGCTTAATTATACATTCTGGGGAAAATAAAGCCACAATTTCCAAATAATCAAATCCTTGAAAATATTCAAAGTATTATCTATATAATGCTGAATAGTCTATAATTTAACAATATTATTAAGATAATAAAAATTGTATATATTTAAGGTGTACAACTTGATGTTTAAAGATTGTATTTAAAACTTCAGGAATAGTGAAACTAGTATCAAAACTAAACATAGTAGAAATAATAAAGGATTCAGTCAATCAAGAAGGAAATTAATCATGACAACTGATATCTAAAAAGGAAAATGCTCAGAATACATGCAAAAGGTAAAGTAAGAGACAGATAACCACTATTTATTCCAATCTGGATTCTAAAATCAAAAATTTCACAGAATGAAGAAAAAGGTCATAAAATAATCAGTAATTAATCCACTACATGAGGCAATATTTACAATCTTGACTTCCTGTATATCGAACAAATTTTTTAAAATGTAAGAAAGCCCATTTATTTTCTAAGTTATTTTAAACCTCAAAGAAGTACAGTATTTACCATGTAGGTTCTATAATACCTTATGTAATCAGGCCAACTCTGGGGATTTAAGTCTTCCAAATCACAACCCCTCTGACAGGATTTTCAACTTCAAAGTAGTTCACATTTTTTAAATCTGGATTGTAAAAACTTCTATTGCAATTATAAAAGACATGTATCCCAATAGTCAAAAGTATAGCTGTAGGAGAAAGAGCTTCAAAGTCTCTTGAGAGAAGAACTGAACAAGATAAAAGGACAAATGTGGAAATATCATAGAAGAGGGGTAAAAAAACGAAAACAGTTAAATTTATTTATCCAGGTTAATTCACAATACTATTCTCAGCTCAATCTATACGGAGCCTGAAGATTACGAAAAGAAGTCTGGGAAAGGAAAAAGAAAATAAGTGAGGCTGGCTGGCATGTTGACTCATGTCTATAATCTTAGCACTTGGAAAGGCCAAGGAGGGAGGATAGCTTGAGGCCAGGAGTTTGAGATCAGTCTGGGCAAGATAGCAACACTCTGACCCTCCAAAAAAATTTTAAAATATTAACCAGACATGGTGATATGCACTTGTAGTCCTAGCTATTCTACTCGTTTGAGCCCAGAAGTTTAACACAATGCTGGGAAATGATTATAAGTATAAAATGAAAGGAACAGATGAAAATTAAGGCCTTCAATCAACTAGCTAAGCAATCTAAGCTCAACAAAGATAATATGGTAGAAGAGAAGGAAAAGTAATAGAGGAAAAAGTAGCTACTACTGAACCAAAGTAGCTATCACACATAGGTAGAGAAGTCACTGAAAAAGATAACACCTCACCTGCCTGGACACAGTTGAGAAACAGAACATAAGTAACAATCACAATGTCTCAAGGGTCATGTGCTTAAAGCAATGCCATTCTCTGGAGCAAAGTCACTATTTTACATACAATTCTAAACAGTCTCATTCAGTTTCCCAGTAGCAAAACAGGAATGGCAGAAGAGTATCATAATGGCATGTGCAAGTTGGGGTAGATGACAAAAAAAGAAAAAACAGAAAAACTAAAAGCAAACAAGAATTCGAAGAGTTCAAGTGTTAGGACCTACTGGCATAAAGATTCAAACACCTACACAAATCAATAGTGAAGGGACATAACTATGTTATCACTGATTCACAATCATCAAAATTTCTATGGATAAATCAGTATTAACAAAAAAAAAATAGCTCAATAGGCTCTGTATTCTGTTTAAGAAGCTAGAAAAGAACTTCTAATAAAAGATGGGGGACTAAATATAAATTTTCCTCCAGTTACTCCATTGCAATAAAAATATTCATAAAGAAACAAAACTCCAAGAGCAAAGTAATTAAAACTGAGAATAGGCATAAAAAGAAAATCCAACATATTTCTGAAAGTTGAAAGTGTAAGTGAGACTGACAGATGTAGCAAGCAGAGAAAGCCACAGCCTCATTGTACCCTTTATGAGTGATGCAGAAAGGATGGGAGCCAACACATCTGACAGGACTCCCCAAGGAGCATGACTGCAACATAAATGGTACAGCAAAGGGTAGAAATAAATAGCTGGACTAAGAATGGGAGAATTAAGTATAACCTGACTAAGAGACAGCTGTATTTCCCACCCCCTACTTCCAAGCAGCACCTAAACAACTCACATTTACCCCCAGGCAAAAAGACAAATTAGCTTTTCCCTAAAGAAGATGAACAACTATCTAGGGAAAGCTAAGTGGAGATGCTGACACACAGTAAGCCTTTCTCACGCAGCATTTAAAAGGCCCACAGCCTAGCAGCTAGCTCCCCTCCCTATTACCCTATTACCCAATGCCTGCCAAGGGACAGGCCCTAGTCTATACTGCCTTGTGCCCAGAGTACTCTGGACAGAATTCCTACTCAAAGGAAAAAAGTCTAGTAGGAAAAACATGAATGGGGGAGGGAAGGGGACACCAGGACTCCAATCCTTCTTTTGTAACCATTAACAGACCACCAAGAATTACCAGACATATAAGGAAAACTAAGCATGAAAAAGAATAATTACAAAAACACATTTAAAAATGACCAGAAGGAAAAGGGAGATCAGCTATGAGAAGACAAGATATCTCTTAAAACTGAATTTACACATTCTAAGACTCAAGATGACATTACAACATAATGTAAAATGATAGGAGAATAGAAAAAGAGATCAAGAAAATGTGTAGATTACCCCCAGAAAAATTAGTCAAAAGACTAGAGAGAAAAAAAATCTTCTGAACACAAAGCTGAGAGAAAAATATGAAAGATGAGACAAGGAGGATCAATTCAAGAGAGAAAACATGTTTATTAAAGAGCAAACAAGAAAGTGAAGTGAGGAAATTATCAAAGACACAGAAGAGAATTTCCTGGAGTTGAAAAAAAAATCTGATTCAGGAGTCATTCCAGAGGGTGACATTCAACTGGCCATTCGGGGTGACGGACATTTCATCTTGGAACCATGCATGGTCCAATATGTCCACAGCATTGTGGAGAAGGCCCTGGTGCTACCGAACACAGCTGTGACTTCTTCGAAGCCTCAACTGGCCACATTTTGGTACTATGCCAAGGTTGAGCTGGTTCCTCCAAACCCTGCTGAGATCCCTAGAGCTATTCAGGGTCTGAAAAAAATAATCAATAGTGCTCAAACTGGTAGCTTCAAACAGCTCACAGTTAAGGAAGCTGTGCTGAATGGCCACTGAGGTGTGGGTGTGGTTTCATGTTGGAGAGATCACAGGCAAGAGATCACTGGCTATAATGTTTGAAGACCAATCTTTTAACATTTGATTATATTTGACTTATTATTTGAGTGTTTTTGGACCATGTGTGATCAGACTTCTATCAGAATACAGTAAGATTTGTCAAAAAAAAGAAAAAGGAAACAAAAGGATCTGATTCAAACTGTAAGGGCAACTGAGTGTGTAGAACAAAAAACCAAAACAAAACAAAAACAATCTATACATCTCATTATGACTTTGGAGCAGAAAATACAACAGAAAAGATTCTAAAAGCTTTCAGACAGAATAAATCCCTTTAAAAGGATCGTGCTTGGCAAGAGGGGGAATGAAATCAGGGACATATTAACTGGTTAAAAAATAAAAAAAAAAGATCGTGGATCAGACTAATGTACAACTGCTAATCAGCATCCCTAGGTGCCAGAAGACAACAGAGTATGTTTTCAGAGTTATAAAGGAAAAGTGATTGTAACCAGCAATATTGGACCCAACCAAACTATCAGTCAAATATGAGAATACAATGAAGACATTTTCCTATGTAAAGGAATTTAGAAAGTCTGCCTCTCATATATACACATACTTTTTTAAGGAGTTACTTAAGGATATACTCCAAAAAAAAGAGTAGATTTAAAAGAGAGAGAGAGAAAGAAACCCACCAACCAACCAACCAGGTGTGGAAGCCCAGCACTTTGGGAGGCAGAAGTAGGAGGATAACCTGAGCCCAGGAGTTGAAAAATAACCCAGGTAACATAGCAAGACCTTGTCTCTACAAAAAAAAATTTTTTTTAATTGGTCAGATGTAGTGGTGCACACCTGTAGCTCTAGCTACTTGGAAGGCTGATGCAGGAGGAGCACTTGAGCCCAGGAGTTGGAGGCTATAGTGAACCATGATCATGCCACTGCAACAGAGTGAGAGACACTGACTCAGAAGAAAAAAATATATATGTCTATATATATAGATAGATAGATAGATATAAAATAGAGTGAATCCAATTCAAGAGTACATGAAAGGAAGTTACAGAAAGAGACCTAAAAAAGTCTAAATTGAGGCAGGGTTGCAGATAACTCCAGATAAATAGAAAACACAGTACAACTGGCTGTAGGCGAAGAATTGGGGTATGTGGGAATGGGCTGCAAGGGAAGACTGATCGAGGCATACAGTACACGAAAAGGGTAATTAAAACACTAAGAAAAACAATACCATCAAAATATTTTAATTCCATCCAAATGTTTTTTAATTCAATGGTCAGAATTGATCAAATAAATAAGCAAAATCCACTGACCCTACATAGTATCAACATTTTTCTTCTCGTGGCCCAGGATCTATATAAAAGGAATCATAATCTGAGCATACTGCCTGGTCCTGCATTAAATACATTTACATTACCATAATATCAACACTATCTATTGATTTTCATCAGCTAGAGACAACCTATGAACATGAAAGCTGAGGGGGGGAAAGTTTCTTTATCTAGACAACAAAATGTGTAGCTACCTGTTTAGAAGAAAGGGAAAAAAATGGAAAATTCAGGTAATGTCTAAAGTTGATAAAAAGAAACGTGAATCAAAATTCAATCAAAACTAGAATGTTTTATAAAAACAGCGCAGCTTCCTTTGCTGGATATACATAAACAAATTCCACCCCAATGAACCCGTTCATCCTCCAAGAGGGGAAAAAAAAAAGTCATTTAATTAAATGCAATAGTTTCCTTCAATTTAAAATAATTTCTTCTAGATTCACCCATTCTCTAAGGCAGAAGTTCTCTCCTGAGGATAACCTTGCCCCCCAGAGGACATCTGGCAATGTCTTGAGACATTTTTTCATTGTCAATTAGGGAAGGTGCTACTGGCATCTAGTGGGTAGAAGCCAGGGATGCGGATGTAGATTCTAGAATGTACCGGAATTCACAACAAAGAATTATCTGGCCCAAAATATCAACAGTGCCAAGTTAAGAAACCCTACTTTAAGGGAACTCTTCAGACTTTTACAGTTTCTCTCTGTTCCACATTCTTACGATGATGACTGGACATAAGATAAAGCTTCATGAGCATGGGAACTGTTATGCTCAGTCTGAATATAAACCCATGGACTGCCCCTGGATCTTCACAGGCCTCTGAGGTAGCCAATGACCCTCACAGGTACAATGGCACATGCTGGTGAGTATACCAGAACAGTATCTAGTGATCTAACTTGGTCCCATTACTTCAGCTCCTGTTGGTACAGATATCCTTAGGGTCTCAACTACTTCCAATATCCAGTCCATAGCTTATACTTAAGGAAACACTAGCTGCTTAAAAAACAAACCCCAAGTTTTCAGTAGCTTCACACAATGACAATTTTTCATTCAAATAAAGCCCATTGTGGGTGTTCCTGTTTGGTACACAACTTTCTTCTACACAGTAATTTAGGAACTTCAAATCCTTCCTATCTTATGGCTCTACCACTGATTAAGAGCCCCAGCCTCTGCATCTGGCCCTGGGAATGGAAAAGAAATAGTGGAGAAAGAACACCCACTTTTCTGCCACCTCAACCCAGAAGTGACAACACATCATTCCCACTCACATTTCGCTAGTGAAAAACAGTCGCAAACCAGAAGGAGCACAAATTCTGGTGGGCAATGAACTGAATCTGCCACAGCTACCCTTCCACAACCTCTATCTACTACTCTCTGCTAACTTCTATTTCCTTCACTAGGAGTGTAAGAACTTCCAGATCCCTTTTACATTACATTAGAAACTTGGGAAACTTACAGGGGTCCATCTCTAGCCCTCTCTATGCCTAAATATACCATGATCTTCCCCTGTGGCCACCCCATGTCAGTATAGGGCCAGGTACAGGACAATATGCTAGTAGGAACTGGCACAGGACTGTGCCAGTTCTGAACATAAGCAGCATGGCTCCAAAGCCTGTGCCATTCTGCCTCTCCAGATTTCTAAAAGAATAGATGAAATAGTAAATAGTATGAATATTTGTAAAGCACCCACGTCTTTCAAAACAGCCTAGGAACTATTAGAAATATCACACCATGAAACACACAGTGTTTTTCTTAACTTCCAGATTGCTGTTAATTAAATGTTATTATAATCACAACAATATGCAAAATTATACACTAAGCAAGACTAGTCTCCAAAAGGCCCTCACGCTTCTCTCTACTTGAACAATGTACCTATGCCCTCAAGTCCAAGTCATCCCATCTCATTACTCTTGCCCAGTAATAATGTTACTCAGACTGAAATGCTCTTTCCTCAAATCTATCATACTTCTACCCTGAACTATATCTATATGGATTTCAGAATTTCCACACAGGCATGAGCCTTCTGTGTAAGATATTATGTAACCTGATAAAGTACTCCTGCTAAAATGTAGGTATTTGGCAGCCAAAAAACAAATTACTTTAATGGTGATCATTTCAATAGGACATTTCAATTACATAAATGTACGTCCCTGAAGTATCATTACATAAAAACCATCCACCAAATTCTATGAAGCAGTATTATTAAAAAAAAATTATTGGGCAACCCCTTCGGGTCCCCCTCCACTGTGGGAGCTTTTCTGTCCTCTCAATAAATCCTGCTTTCAAAAAAAAAAAATTATTTACAATAACTCAGTTCAAAATACTGTATCTACTTTGTTCTTTTATTTCCAGTTGCAATCAGTATTCGCTTTACTCTAAGTATTTTAAGGTTTAAAAATAGAATGATAGTTCAATACGAGTAAATTTTTTTTAAAAACTGAGGCTACATATTATCACAAAATAAATATATTTTTATCAAATCAAATAACCAAAACACATGGGTAAATCATAAGGTCAAGACCTGTCACGAGGGGCAATTGCAAATATACTACACAAAACAATAAAATGATAGTTAAAAAGCACAGACTCCAAAGTCAAAGGTCAGGCTAAACCTCAAGCTCAGATTATTTTGATAGCCTCCACCACCTACTACTTAACCACTCTGTGCCTCAGATTTAGTTCAAATCCTGGCTCCACCACCTACTATTTCATGTCAGTGCCTCGGTTTTAAAAAAGAAGCAGACTGGGCTTGGTGGCTCAGCCTGTAATCCCAGCATTTTGGGAGGCCGAGGTGAGTGGATTGTCTGAGCCCACGGGTTCTAGACCCGCCTGGACAGCTTGGCGAGACCTCATCTCTACAATAAATCAAAAATTATCTGGGCGTGGTAGTGCACGCCTGTAGTTCCAGCTACTTGGAAGGCTGAGGCGGAAAACTCACCAGAGCCCAGCAGGTCGAGGCTGCAGTAGCCGGGAGCAGCTACTGTACTCCACTCTGGATGACAGAGTGAGACTCTAACTCAAAAAAAAAAAGAAGCAGTCTGATTTTTTTGGGTCATTGTGAGGATTAAATGTGATGACATGTGTCAAATACTTTTAGAGCAATACAGTACATAGTATATAGTAGCAGTCAACACATTAGCTATTATTATCAGGACTATAACAATCTCTCCCTCTGACTCTATCAAGTTTTTAATGACACTAAATCAAAAAGTTTCTCCTTTTTATCTGGAAAGTCTTTACGCTCTAAAACTGTTTTCTCTTTTTTGCAGTCCTTTGTGAATATGGAAGTTGGTAGGTAACTGGTAACTGGCTTCTTTATCATTTGAAAACTCAAGACTCTTCTTAGTCTTTTTATAATAAAATTCCCTTTCAAATGTTATACAAAAGACAGACTGCTCCACGGATCACAGACACTACAAAGAGTTCACAAAGTATAATGAAATTTTGAGATTCATAAAAGAACAAACAGCAACTGGAGCAAAAGCTTAGATAATAAATGTCTATTAGTTTTGCTCAAAAAATACTGACTTCTATAATAAAACACTGAAGGTAGAGAGCTTCATGCTTTGCAGTCACTCACATCACTAAAAACAAACAGAAAATATTTTTGGTATATTTTTTCTAAGTATCTGGAAAACCTCTTGTTTCTTCACAACAATGGATAGATAAATTGCATGAAGGGCAAAGATAATTTCTTTAAAAATTCTTAGAGAAGAGAAGCTTAAAGTTTCAGATTTTCAGCTACACATATCCCTTACTTACAGCTTTAAAAATCTGCAGTATCTAGCATTCCATTAAGCAGTAATACAATTAAGCCTCGTTTCTATCAGAAAACATTTAACTGATTGAAAGAAAACTCTCCATCTAAAATTTTAATTCTGGTCCATTTAATGGTAATACCACAGGTCAACTAGATGGGTCAGGAAGAAATTAGGGTTCATGATAAATAAACCAAAGTATATTTTAAAGAACTAGAAACAAATGTCTTAAATAATTTTATATTTGTTGAAGATTTGGTATTGAGGTAGGCACTTTCATACAAATTATGTAATTTTAATCTCCCAACAACCAAATGAGGATAAGGATTAACCTCAGTTTACAAATAAGAAAACTAAGGCCCAGTGATTTGCCTATGGAAACACTGCTTGTATAAGACACTGTCAGAATTCCAGCTCAAATTTTCTGACCCCCAATGTATTTCCAAAATGCAAGTACTCTGAATCTTAGCTCATATAAAGTATGTTAATATTTTTTATCTGGGAATAGACAAAAGTTATGATGGGAGAAGAAAAATTCTTTATAATGTTGCCCCCCCAAAAGATTCATAGTGCTTAAGCTGGCATAATTCACTCAGTCTAACTTAAATGCTTTGGTTCAATGTTGTTTACCCTCTTAGCCTCCCACTTATCTTCAGATATGCCACCTACACTCAAGAATCACCTCCTCCAAGAAAGTTTCCCAGATTAGATGACCTGTTCCTCTCCTCCCAAGCCAACATCCTCCTTTATCACCTCACTGCTTATAGTTTGGAGTACATTATCAGATACTTGTTTTGTACTCCAGTCATACATTAAAACTACATTTTTTAAAAATTCAGTATGGAACATTTGGAGAACCGATAGTGAGGAAAACAGACAAGGTCCTTGCTATCATGGAGCACTTCCATTGTTTGGAACCTTAACAAAGATAAAAATAATACAAGTACAATGTTCCAGGATTAAGATTTCTTTCCTACAAGGTCTCCAAAGACAGTTCTCTCCCTTGCAAGTTTGATAATACTTTTCAGGGAGAAAAATCCCTTCTATTATGCCTTTCAGGTGAGATCTTCAACTTCATGCCTTTGTGTGGGTATATGACAGATGGGGACCAAGGTGGGAGGAAAAATAGATCTAAAATCTGTCAGAGGACACCACATACTGACAAGAAGTCTGCACACATTAGTCTATGCCTGTATCTCAGGCACAAGGAAATTATACTCCAGAACAATACTCCATCCAGTCAAGCACCTTCATTTTTAAAATTATGTTTCTCAGAATACTTTTTGTATTCAAGTTGTATTTATGTCTTATCTGTAACTCATATTCATATAAGACTAAGGTGGGACCTATATCTTCTACTTTTGAATCACCTTATGCTCCAAGATCCTTGTTACAAATGGTTTTTAATGTTGGATAGTATAAAACATAATACTTCAGGTATTGCTATTAGGATAAAAGTTTCTCAAAATAATATCAGAAAACTACATCTAAATTGCGCGTGGTGGCTCACGCCTGTAATCCCAGCACTTTAGGAGGCCAAGGCCAAATAATCACTTGAACCCAAGAGTGCAAGAGCAGCCTGGGAAACATAGCAAGATCTTGTCTCTATCAAAAAAAGGGAGGGAGGGAGGAAAAAAGAGAGAGAGAGAAGGAGAGCAGGAAGAGGAGAGAGGGAGAGAGAGGAGAGAGCGTAGTGCGAGAGGGTGGGAGGGGGGAAGAGGGAGGGAGGTCTATTTACTGCATCATTTATTTGTCTTTAATGCTTCAATTCAAGAAACCTGCTCTTGAAGGATTATTTATAAACCAAACCAAGTTCAAAAGTACTAAGAGCACTCACTGGTTAAAATCCTGCAATTCATCCTTTAAAAAGAAAGATCCCTCTGTAATGTATATTTCATAAATTTAAAATTTCATTATTTTTCTTAAATCAAACATAACTTCATTATAGTGAATTGTATGTTATCCTCCAAGTGTATGTGTATACATGAGTTTGTGTGTGTGTGTGTGTGTGT
>CAUYQG010183570.1:0-29898 GCA_963574415.1 Tarsius wallacei
TCATCTCTACAATAAATCAAAAAAATTAGCCGGGTGTGGTAGCACGCGCCTGTAGTTCCAGCTACTTGGAAGGCTGAGGTGGAAGGACCGCTGGAGCCCAGCAGGTCGAGGCTGTGGTGGCCGGGAGTGTGACACTGCACTCCAGTCTGGATGACAGAGTGAGATTCCAACTCAAAAAAAAAAGAACTACTTGTTCAAGACACTGTGCTATGGCAGAAATAAACCTAGGACTTAAATCAGCCTTGATGTCCAGCAGCTCAAATCTAGGAGGCAGAGGAGTTAGTTGTAAAAGAACTCTATGATGAAGTGGACAGGGTAAATGCCATAAAACCTATGGAAGTTTAGAATACAGAGCTGTCTTTTCCAGTGATAGGACTGGAATGTGGGGTTATGGAAGCCTTTGTGGAAGAGCTAGAACTAGAATTATTACCACTGAGAAAGAGAAGGGGAGGAGGACCAACAGAAAAAATGGCACAAAACAACAAGTTAGGATAGGGAAGCTCCATCTACCTATCTGTCAATCTGTCCATCTGTTAATTCTTCCTCTCTCTCTCCCTCCTGCCATCCATCCATCCATCCATCCATCCATCCATTCATCCATCTATCCATCCATTATTGATTTGCTGGTATTTGAAGTTTCACCATTCTATTAAATTTATCAATAGATGATTAGTGGAAGAAGAGAAAGCATTAGGAGAACTCTTCGTAGGATCTAGAATATTCAGACTAAGTAGTTTGGGATTTTTAATGTTTGTTTCCATTGGAAACCACCACAAGGTTTTGAGATAGAGTATAATATAAGAAAAGCTATGCTAAAGTCCTTGAAGTTATTAGTGGTAGAATATCAATCCCAAATGAAGAGAAATAATTTTGGAAATGAGCCTGTCATTGACAAATATACTCCACTTTCTATTTATATCCCCCAGCAAAAGTATTCTAGTTGTTAAACAAAACAACAACAGTTAGAAAGGAAGAGAAGAGGCCAGGCTCGGTGGCTCAGCCTGCAATCCCAGCACTTTGGGAGGCCAAGGCAAGTGTATTGCCTGAGCCCCTGGGTTTGAGACCAGCCTGGGCAACTTGGTAAGACCTCATCTCTACAATAAATAAAAAATTAGCCAGTTGTGGTAGTGTGTGCCTATAGTTCTGGCTACTGGGAAGGCTGAGGCGGAAGGATCGCCGGAGCCCAGCAGGTCGAGGCTGTGGTGGCCGGGAGTGTGCCACTGCACTCCAGTCTGGGCGACAGAGTGAGATTTCAACTCAAAAAAAAAAAAAGAAAAAGAAAAAGGAAAAAAAAAAGGAAGACAAAGAATCATAAGGGAAAAAATAGATAAACTGTATTTGTATTTTAGGACTTCTAAGATTAGGAGCTTTAACAGTTGAACTCATTTTGGTTTTTACCTTAAAGATATAGGGAAAAAGTCTGAGAGAACTTTCTAAATTCATGCTGTTCTACTCTGGAGTAGGACCGGGAAACTCACTTTGGGTGTTTCAGTCAAAAATGTAGAATTTTATCTTTTATTTTACTTCTAGTTTAAGACTGAGGGAGATTTTTAATGACTACTTCATGTGGATGCCATTCATAGTTATGAGCATCACTATTGGTTACCTTCAGAGTTCAGAGTACTGGGCTGGGTGTCTTTTCTCATCCTAAGAACTACATTTTGAGTATAGCATTAGTTATTTCCATATTTTAGATTCATCAGACAAAGCTCTAATATTTAAGCAATATGTCCAAGGTCACACAATGAAAAAGTAGCAGAATAAGGTTTCAGACCCTTTCAGTCTTTTCTATATTGTAAAATCAAGATAATGATAATAGCTAGTAATATCTCCCACTTACTGAAAATTGAATGTTTTATATGAATTAAAAAAGTTTAATCCTTATAGTGTCTCTTTGAGATAAATTCCTTATTATCCTAATTTTGCAGATGAGGAAACTCAAGCGTGGAAAGATTAATTTTACCAGGGTCATAGGGCTAACAAGTGGATAAAATGCGATTAATTCTACATTGTCTACTGGTAATGTGTATTTTCTATTTTTGTTTTTATCATTTAACTCTATTTTTTGAGCATTTTCCCACTTTCTTAAAATACAATGCTCTTAATACTCACCTGAACATTCTCTATTCCATGGGCATACCACAACTTATTTAATCCTTTCTTTGTGTTAGATATTATGTTATTTTCCTATTTCTAATTATAGGGCTTTGATGACTATCCTTCTACATAAATTGTTACATATACACTCACTTTCACTTCTGCCATATTGAATCTGTTAAAAGTGAATCACTGAGTCTAGTCCACACTATTGAGAGATGGAGAATTGGGCTCTACCTTTTGAGGGTAGGATGATCAGAGTATCTGTGAACCCACTTGAAATCCAATATGTGCCGGGCTCGGTGACTCAGCCTGTAATCCCACACTTTGGGAGGCCGAGGTGAGTGGATTGCCTGAGCCCGCGGGTTCGAGACCCGCCTGGGCAACTTGGCGAGACCTGATCTCTACAATAAATCAAAAAATTAGCCAGGCGTGGTCGTGCGCACCTGTAGTTCCAGCTACTTGGAAGACTGAGGCGGAAGGATCACCATAGCCCAGAAGGTCGAGGCTGCGGTGGCCGGAAGTGTGCCACTTTACTCCCGTCTGGGCGACAGAGTGACACTCCAACTCAAAAAAAAAAAAAAAAAAGAAATCCAATATGTGATCTAACCCAGTTGGTTGGTGGGATGGAGAGTCAGGAAGAATTTACTAGAGGTGAGTTTTGGCTTATATTTTCAAGAATGACACACAGTTGGCAAAAAGAAGGAAAGGAAAGAAGAGCCTTGCAGGCAGAGAAAAGATCTGCAGACAGGAGGGGGCAAAGGTCCACTTAGGCAGATCATGGATCTTCTGTGTGACTACAGTGTAGGGAGGATGGAGGTGTGGTGAGAGATGAAGGTAGATGGAAAGCTGGGAGAGGAGACAAAGAGCCATTAGTACCTTGCTAGGGTGTTTGGGCTTCCCAGTGAGGGCAAGGGGGAGGGTGGTTTTTCCTTGCTCAGGTGAGCACTTGGGAAGTTGGTTCTGGTAGCATTTGGAGCCTGGACTATTGATGTTTGGTACGGAAGTCTCCGTAGTTAGCTCAGCAGAAGACAATGAAATCTTGTAGGAAGGCGATGACAGTGGAGAAGGAGAAGAGAGGACCACCTGGAGAGAGATGGCAGAGGTGGGAGAGAGTTGGGCAATGGGATGAGGGGAAGAGGGGAAGAGATGTAGGATGCATCCAGGGTGGTGCTTGAATTGCTGTGCCTTTTCCTGAAATATGGGGCACAGGAAGAGGAAGAATAGAAGGAAGACAGGAAGGAGAAATGCATTGGTTCAGATTCTGCTGAGTTATAGGCACGTATTGTAGAGAAGACACAGGGATCAGTGGTATCTCAGGTTTAATGTGCGGCTGCAAACTGCTGCCTCCTTCCACTGTTTCAAGTTCCATGGTGTGCTGGGAAGAGGAGCTTATATTATAAAGATGAAGCCAGGCCCTTTTAAGATTGACCATGGAGTATTATGCAGTCATAAAGAAGGAAAAAACCATGGACTTTACAGCAACTTGGATGGATTTAGAGTCTACAATACTCAGTGATCTATCACAGAAACAAAGATCCTAGTACCACATGTTCCCACTCATAACAGACCCTGAACATTAATCATAATAGTACAAGAAAGGGACTGGCAATAGTGGGACACTGCCAGGGGACGAGGGGCACATAACATCAATAAGACTTCCTAATCTCTAACCGGGTGAAGTGGGAACCAAAGGAGGCCCAAACTTTATCTGTACAATGAACACTTATCTGCCTAATCCTGAATTGTACCCTACTTCTTAAAAAAAAACAACAACAAAAAACAAAGCTTGACCATGTGTCTCCTCATGAGGTGATATGAGAGACTCTGCATTCTTATTTATTTTGATGAAGGACTCTCTTTTACTGCAGCAAGAAAAGGCAGGTAGGGTAGGGAGCCTGGAGCATTGTCTGATCCATTGAAGTAATCTATGACATGAAGAATCTCATTTGCTTCCCGGGAGCTGTAATGGGAACAGAGGCCTGGAGCAGGATTTGCTTTCACAGTATCACTGCTTTTCTTCTAGCCAGGACTCTAAAGCCAGGACACAAAACATGTGCTCAAACACACTCCTGCCAGGTTGCCTTTCTGAATCTGGAAGCTTTGCAGGCATGTGTGAGTGGTACTGTTAAGAATACACATTGATTGGGGTAAGAGGAGGAGTGATGTCACCCCAGATCTCTTTTCTTTTGCCTCTTTCAAAATCAGACAATTTAAAAAAAAAGTTTTCCATGCAAGAAAACATCATTCTGAATAACAATGCTTATAAAACAATTTCGTTTGTTTTAAATATACTGGGAAGGTGTTTTGGGGGTACTGACTTTTTTTGCATTAAAAATTTATCTGTTTCCAGCCATGTTCTTCTGACCAGCTTGATCATCTATCAATGTTTTATTTCTTCATGGAGCTAAAACTAAGCTTGTTTTAATGGATGTTTTCTATGAGAAACTATAATAGGTTGATGGCAAATCACTTTAATTACCAAAAAGCTGTCTTTGATAACAATGTAGAAGATAAGCAAGATAGAAATAACATTTGAGTAATTTTTTGCCCTTCTGTCTGTGGATCTGGAAATAAATGCTCGTGAATTTATACATTCCTGGTCCTTCAGGAACCATAAAAACATACCCTTACATATATATGAAATGGTGAGAAACTGCATATTTATTAAGAATCATGACCCTTAGGACTAGACAAGTCAAATTAAATCTCATAAAAATCTGTTATAGAAAATGAATGCTTGGCACTATTTTTTCTTTTAGGGTCTACTTATTAATTTTGTCATGTTTAATATGTTGCAGTTGCAAACAAAGGCATAAATGTATGCGTTCATTCCTAATTAATTTATGTAATTGGGTTTTATAAATTTAGGTGTTTAGGAAGCTGTGCATAACACACCCCATTTACTGTGTGCTGTAGCCAATAAAAGCATAATGGAAAGAAATATAGTTTGAAGCTCACTTCAATGGTAAATATAGATTAGTTGTAAATGATATCTTTGTAATGTTTATTTTAAATTTTGCAATGCTGCAGATTTTCTGAACATACCAATTAATGTTCTCATTTGAAATAATGACTACTTAATTACTGTAAATTCTAAGTGCTCTATCTCTGACAATTAAAAAGTCTCTTACAGCTTTTGTTTAGTTCTCTTTAAATTATAGAAGTAGCAGTACAGCATTAGGGCAAGAAGAATAAGAATGGAAGGAGTGTGTTTAATATAAGGGTAGTTTTGTCAGTTCTTATTTTAAATGGTTGTACTTGTGTGTGTGTGTGTGTGTGTGTGTGTGTGTAGGTTTAAGTGTAATTTCTGTCATGCTAAATAGACAGTGAATGAGTTGAAAAATATGAAATGCATTTTGAATTTTTAAAACAGGTGATACATTATAACATGAAAATCAAATGCAATGAGATAAAACCTGTAAGTTTTAAATAAATTCACATTTGTCATCTGGATGTGGCTGTAACATTACTTGAGATTGCAACTCGGCAATGAAGCTTCCTCTGCAGCCTAGAAAGACCACCTGGAATGATTTGATCAGAAAGGGCATGAGTGTTAGCCTCTCTTCCCTGCTTCTTTATCCATTTAGGGAGGGGGCCCTGTTTCTTCCTCATCTAGCGCAAGCAGACTGTCAGAAATACACAATTCTATCCAAAGCATTAACTGTTGTCAGGGCAGCTTTTATGAATCTGTTTAAACTCATAGGAAATTGTCTCTGGTCCAGAGTGAAACATCTTCCTCCTTGACAAACAGCAAGTACATGGAGCTATTTGAACATTGGATTGTATGGCTTTGAGAAATCTCTTGATTCACAGTATTCTTTGAAAATCTAATACTTTCTATCCAAAGAGAGAGCATGCATGTGGGGGGGGGTCAACTGGGAGTGCCTCTCGTACATTTTGTTTTGTGCCTTACAGGTGAAAGGAGACTGTTGGGTTTGCTTATGAAAGTATGGGCTTGCTGAGATTAAAAAAAAAAACAAACCTTGAATAATCATGTATAAATATAAATACTGTATGTGGAATAAGTGTTATGGATCACATTTATGATGAAATATGTATGTCTTTCCAAGGGTAAGACCTTCATAATTCATTTATAAGTTACATGCCTTACCTTACATGTAAGTAGCAGAATTGTAATTTTCTTCGTTCTTTCTGAAGGATTGTCACACAGGGAAGGGGAAACAAAAAAGGGGATAAACTTTTCTCAAACAGCAGAATGCCATTCAGAGATAGCTGGAAAAAAGTATTAGAAAAAAGCCAAAAAAGAAAACCCTTGGTCCTGGTGCTGTTGGAAAAATGGCGTGTGAGCTGAAGTTTTGGATGATGAGCTTCATCTGTTTTGTCATGTTATGACAGAAATCATTACAAGGGTGATAGGTTTATTTATAAAGACTTGCTTCAATATTCAAAGCACATCTATTCTAGCATTCCTCATTTTGAGCCAGGCTGTGGATCAAGATGAAAGAAAAATTAAATTGTATATTGAAGAGCTGTTAATTGAGCTGTGCTGTATTTAACGGGGAAGCATCGGCTTCGGGCAGTCGATACCGCTGAGGATTTTTAATGTACTGTATCATGAGGCTGTCAGTTTGCTTTGGAGAATGCAAACAGGGCTAATGACAGAGGCTTGCAAACTTTTGTTGTTGTGGCTGGTCTCTTTGGAAAGCAAGTGTTAATTTACCCACAGCTGAAACCCTGCACACACACACACACACCATGGAACCAGTCCTGCATTTTCTCACCAGAGGGCTAATGACACACTGCTTAGTCACCAAAACCTATTTCCTAAGGAGTCATTTTGGGGCTTGTTTGAAGTTTTTAATGGAAGGGCTTATAGAATATTAGAATCCCTCCCCCTTTCTCGTAATCAATGTAAATTCAATTGCATTTCAGAAGGTGGCCGAGTAGTATTTCATCATCTCTAATATCCATTTAAAAATGTTAGGTCTACCCAGTTATAATTCTCAAAAGTAGCCTATCAGTGGTTTAATATGTTATCTCCATTCTCTAAGGCAGTGTTAATTTCCTTTTGTAGTTAATCTATCCTACTACCAAATTTAGTATATTTATAGTTAAAGATTCTGTTAAGAGCTAAGTGATTTAAGTACATCTGGGATAAAGTGGCCTTGGCTTTAACTGTGAAACAAATTTTCTTTATTTCATTCTCTTCACTGATAAATCCATAGTAACTGGAGGCATTTCTAGAATTGTGGGCAATTTGAGCCTCTAAAGTTTGATTAAAGATACTTCAGATATTCCTACTGAGAGGCTAGAGGGCTGAGAGGAATCTATTTTTGGTTCTAGCCCAGGCATGGCTCAGTGGAAGAGGACAGATAATACGAGTTTAATTCCCATGCTGCCAATTTCCCATGAGTCCGGGTGGGGTGTTCCTTCTTAGGAAGGCAGTGATGGAACCAGTTGAGCCTTCTCATGATCCTTGCTGGGACCCACTCATCAGAAGGAGTCCAGGGACATGGTTTTGAAGGGCTCTTTCCATTCATTCACTCATTCATTCATCCACGACTCCATTCATTTATTCATGGTGAGCACTGCTCTTGTCCAGTTCTTTTTTTTTTTTTTTTTTTTGAGTTGGAGTCTCACTCTGTCACCCAGACTGGAGTGCAGTGGCCGCTCCCGGCCACCGCAGCCTCAACCTGCTGGCCTCTGGCGATCCTTCCGCCTCAGACTTCCGAGTAGCTGGAACTACAGGCGTGCACTACCACGCCCAGCTGATTTTTGATTTATTGTAGAGATGAGGTCTCGCCAAGTTGCCCAGGCGGGTCTCGAACCCGCCGGCTCAGGCAATCCATTCACCTCAGCCTCCCAAAGGCGCAGGATTACAGGCTGAGCCACCGAGCCTGGCTTGTCCAGTTCTTAAAGAAGGTTTTGTTGCTGAGGTGACATTTGAGCAGAGTATATGAGTGCAGGAGAAGGCAGTCACAACTGTGAACTGCTTAATAAAGTCCTTGGCATCTAGAAGGCACTGCAGATGCTGGCAGTTGCTGCTGCTGTGTTGTCAAGTCCTCTGTTACAAAGCACAGGGAGTAGAGTGGAGTCTTGGAAACTTAGAAAAAAATAGGAAGCTAGAGTAAGTGCGCTAATTCTGTTACCGACACTGTGGACAAGAGGTACCAGTAGGAAGAGTTCAGGGCAAGAATGAATAACATGGAGTGGCTGATGGGACAAGCAAGAACAAGGCTTTATGGCACAGTTATGATTGGAGAGGGTCTTCCTGGCAGGGAGATGAACACAAAGGAAAGGCAGGAGGGGAGGAAGTTCACCAGAGTGGGAGGAATAAGAACACGGCATGGTTCAAATCCAGGCTCCGTCATTAACTGCCTCTGAATCCAGAGATCAGCCTCTGCAGCAGTGTCGCAGAGAATGTTGCAGCCCTCTGCTTCTTTGTCCGTCAGACACTGTCATGGAAGGAAGTCTCAATCCCTAGAGAAGAGCACACTGAGCTCTTCTCTGAGGGCAGAGGTTGATCATTCCACGTTTGTAGGAATAAGTGTTTTCTTGGAAGAAACAATAGCAAAGTCATTCCAAAAGGACTCAGACCCCAGGAATGGTGGGGATTTACCAGGGAAAAATGGAGGAATGACCCCTTCTTTGTGTGACTTGTATTGGATTCTTGAAAGCCCCTAATGGGTTGACTGTGCCTGGATTTGAATTTTGTAGCTGAAATATCGATGAGTCCACCTCTAACTCCTTAAAGATGAGGTGGTAAGAAACATTTTCTTGTTCTACAAATCCAAAATAGGTCCAAGAAAGAGGGTGTGCAATGTGAAGAGAGAGCAACCCACAAGGACGTACAGGACTTAGGATAGTCATTGCAACTTAGGAGGCCTGACTCTCCTACCCTTGATAATTCATGAACAGTCCTATAATGTTGGAAGGCCAAAGTAAAAGCCAACCTTATGAGAAAGAGATGGAACACAAGCATGGAACTTGAGCTGCTTAAAATGGCTTTTATCAGTCAGATGCACTAGGTTGTGCTGCTGTAACAAACACACCCGTATCTCAGTGACTTGACACAGTAAGTTCATTTCTCACTTGTGATATCTGACCAAATAGGGTAGGTGGGGGGCCCTGCTTTTTAAAGTCAGGTGACCCAGGCTGACCTTGGCACCCTCTCTCACAAGTGCCTCTGTTATTTCTGCAATACAGAAAAGGGAACATGGGAAATCAGTGTCTGGTTTGTAAATTCAGAAATCTTTCTTCCTTCCACAATTCATTGGCCAAAGCAAGTCAACAGCCATGTTTAACTTGGAAAGGACATGAAGTGCAATCCTACTGTGTACCCTAAAGAATTGAAGAACCAGGACATGCATGAACAACTCTAATAACTGCCACAGAGGCAATGGGAATGTCATCTATTTTTAATGTGGCTGAGAAAATAATTGGTCAGATATTGCAGGGTTTTTTTTTTTTTTTGAGAGACTGGAAAAGAGCTTGCAGATGAAAAAAGAACTGGCATAGCACCTATATTTTAAACAGAAGGAAAAGATGACATTGGGGACCAGAGACACAGAAATTTCACTTCTGTGCCATAACAAATACCAGGGAGATGTAATTGCAAAATGAAGCTGCAAATGTCTTATCCAGGGAACTAGGTAACAACCTGCTGGGCTTCATAAAGGAGGAATAATATCCAATTAGACTAAGTGTATTCGGTGCCTGAGTGACAAGCCCTGGAGACCTTAGGGCCTCTGGGGCCCCCAGGGCGGTTTCAGGAGGCTGTCTCCAGACCTGTCCGGGGCATGAGCATGTCACACTTTGCCCTGCGCTTCCCCAGTACCGCTGCCTTGGCTCTTCTAAGCACTGAAATGAGCCTATGCTCTGGTGTCTGCCCCTCTCAGTCACCAGGGGAGGGACATCTTGCCTGTCAGAGTCACCTTGCCTCCCTGCGGCCCAGAGCCTCTGCCTGTGCATGCTGGGGCCACTTCGTCTCCATGTTTCAGACCGACCTCCTGGAGCCTTGGGCGTCAGGATCCCTGTCTCCCCATCCCTGCTTTGTCACCCAAAGTCACTGCTGCTCCTCTTGTTGGGGTAGCTGAGTGATTTTGAGGTCAGACTGAAGGTCAAGTCCAAGACCTGTGTGACGTCTAGCCAAGTACTGAGCCTCTGTGAACTAAAGTTTTCTCACCTGTAAAATGTGGTTCATAATCCTACCTCTTAGGACTTTTGTGAGGGTTTAAATGATGGTCTCCCAAACCACCAAGCACAGTGTCTGGTACTTTATGCTCAGTCGAAGTTTGCTGCTGTCAGGCCTGCCATCATTATCAGCACCCCACCCCTGTCACCCTCTATTCAATTCTGGCCCCCTCCAAAAGCCTCTTCCCCTCATCCCTCAGGGACTGCACCTCCCTCAGAATAACTCTTGTACTTACTAATCATGCTATGTAACCATACTGCTTAGCACTTGCCTGTTCTAATATTCATGCCCTGAGTCCCTGAAGAAGTTGCTAAGTCTGCTAAAAGCAAGGCCAGGTCTTTATTTCTTTGTCACCTTAATGCCTAGCTATACCCCTGCCCAGTTTGGCCCTTGGTTGGTTTCATAGTTTGATTTTATGTCTTTGTTCGTTTGTTAATAGCATTGTGAAAATAATGTTGAATACCAATAGTCAATGAATAAAGATTACCAAACAATGTTCTCCTTTTAAGAATTAGGAGGCTGGGCTCGGTGGCTCAGCCTGTAATCCCGGCGCTTTGGGAGGCCGAGGCAAGTGGATTGCCTAAGCCCACGGGTTCGAGACCCGCCCGGGCAACTTGGTGAGACCTCGTCTCTACAATAAATAAAAAATTAGCCGGGCATGGTAGCGCGCGCCTGTAGTTCTGGCTACTTGGAAGGCTGAGGCGGAAGGATCGCCGGAGCCCAGCAGGTCGAGGCTGCGGTGGCCGGGAGCGTGCCACTGCACTCCAGTCTGGGCGACGGAGTGAGACTCCAACTCAAAAAAAAAAAAAAGGAATTAGGAACTGCATGGGAAAATAGAAATAATGTTTTGTATATTTTAGTTCTGTTGGTATGATGGTATTTGGTGCTTAATCATACTCAAACAGCTTTACAGAGACTAGTATGAGAATGGCCTAAATTGAGAGATTGTCTTTGCTGATTAAGATAGTATGGACTAAAATTCGGTGGTTTGAGACATGGCAGGGTTTGGTAGTAGATGCGGGTGTTGCTGGGGAGAGACTAGCAGGGGAAGGGAGACCGCATTATATTTCTGGCTTTGCTATCTCACTGTGTACTCTTTGGCAAGTCACTTAAGTTTCATAGGTCTGTTTCTTCCTTGCATCAAGCACCTGCTACATATCGGGTGCTGAACTTGGCGCCATGTGCCCAGAGTCTGTCTTTTTTTAATTCTCATGTTGATCATTGAGATAGAGGGACTATTATTCTCATTTCACAGATAAGCAAACTGGGGCTTGGCTTAGAGGTGCTTACTGGCCCAAGGCAGAACAGCTAATAAGGGGCATAACAGAGAAACAAACACAGGACTGGCCAATGGTCTCCTCTACCAGCCATGCTACCCATTTCAGTGGGTCACATGAGGAGCATTCCATCTCAATAAGTTTATAGTTCTTACCAATTAAAAATGAACAGCTAGCCGGGCTTGGTGGCTCAGCTTGTAATCCCGCGCCTTGGGAGGCTGAGGTGAGTGGATTGCCTGAGCCCGCGGGTTCGAGACCCGCCTGGGCAACTTGGCGAGACCTCATCTCTACAATAAATCAAAAAATCAGCTGGGCATGGTAGCGCATGCCTGTAATTCTGGCTACTCAGAAGGCTGAGGCAGAAGGATCGCCAGAGCCCAGCAGGTCGAGGCTGCGGTGGCCGGGAGTGGTCACTGCACTCCAGTCTGGACGACAGAGTGAGACTCCAACTCAAAAAAAAAAAAAAAAAAGGACAGTCATTCAGAGTATGTATAGAACAAAGCTTTCATATTTCCATGGGCAAGTCCTGAGAAAGTCATGTTCCTTTATTTTCATCTCCTGTGTCATGAGCTTTCAATATCAAAGAAGAAACTGAGAAAAAGTATGTTTCCAAAAAAGTAAGTCATTTGACAAAATACTAGCAAAAAAATCCAGCAACATATAAGTGGATTATACACCACAACCAAATGAGACATATTAGAAAAGCAAGGTTGGTTCAACATATGAAAATCAGTCAATGTATTAAACCACATTAATAGAATAAAATTCACATGATTATCTCAACAGACACAGAAAAAGCCTTTGACAAAAATTAGACACCCTTTTGTGATTTTAAAAAAACACTCAACAAACCAGGAATAGAAGGTAATTTCCTCAACCTAATAAAGGGCATCTATGGAAAACCCACTGATAATATGATACTCAATAGTGAATGACTGAAAGCTTTGTTTTCAGATCAGGAACAAGCCAAGGATGTCCACTCTCACCATTATTGTTTGGCATTCTACTGGAGGTTCTAACCAGGCCAATTAGGCAAGGAAAAAAATAAGACAGCCAGGATGGAAAAAAACAAAACAAAACAAAACTATCTCTATTCACAGATGATATGATCTTGTATATATAAATGCTAAGGAGTACACATACTCATGAATACACTCGGTGAAGTTGTGGGATACAAAATCAATATAAAAAAAGAAAGTAAAAACATCAGTGATCCATGGTTTTATCACTAAAAAATTATTAGCACCTAACATGCTTCCCCCCTTTAATTTTATTAATCTCAACCTGAGATACAGAAATATAAAATTCAGGATTTACTTATCTTTTAAAACTATCCATGATATTTGGTTAGAAGAAATGTTCCTTGGTAGGCACACAGTTCTGGAAAATGTAGAAGGAAAGATGCTTTTGTTCATATAGCCAAGAAGATTGAGTGATTAAAACTAGAAAAGATTTTGAAGCAACAAAAGATCTTCTGTTGGGACCATTAAAGAGCAGCTAATCTGTTCAAGTTTTCATTCTTGTCTAATGGGTTTCCTTCAATATACTTTAGAGCTGTTGCAATTAGTTCAAGATATTGCATCTTAGTGCTCATACCAACTGGAAAGTAACAGCTAAATTTTCACTTATTTCTTTTATATGTTCACTTTGTCCCAGCCTCCCAGACATTTTAAATGCCATTAAGTACTTCACGATATTGGTGGAAACTGTTTCCTTCTTCATTTTCACTAGAATTAATGTCGAAGTGGTATCTTAGCCCAATAATACAGATCATGCTTCTTATGTAAGTAATATAAACTAAACATACAGCCAGGCACAGCAGCTCACACCTGTTATCCCAGCACTCTGGGAGGCGTAGGCGAGAAAACTGCCTGAGCTTACAGGTTTGAGACCAGCCTGGGCAACTGGCGAGACCTCGTCTCTACAATAAAGCAAAAAATTAGTCGGGTGTGGTGGCGCATGTCTGTAGTTCCAGCAACTAGGAAGGCTGAGGCAGAAGGATCACCTGAGCTCAGCAGATCGAGGCCGCAGTAGCCTTGAGCAGCATGCCACTGCACTCCAGCCTGGGCAACAGAGTGAGATTCCCACTCAAGAAAAAAAAAACTAAACATACATAGAAAGGAAAATTGTTCTACATTTCAAAAAGCATTATATTTATTTATTTATTGAAGATGTGAATATAGAGCCTACCTACTCTAAAATTCATGATGTAAAAGGATTTCCTGATAAGTTCCAGGAAATTCCTTTCATACACTCTATTTTGGGACTACAATAAATACACATTGACTTACTGTCATCATTAGTTAATTATAATTCCCTATTTATTTGTAGGTTCACATATCTTCTCTGGCTGTTTAAATTTTTTCAAAAATTAAAACCAAGCAAGTTACCAGTAAAGCTCTGGTTAAAGAAAGCATTAATGAAACATTTTTTTTTCTGTAAATCAGATAGTTTATTGCCTGATTCCCTTCATATATATTATACATACATAATATATATGTATTATATACATTACATACATATATTATATATATATATGAATTTTACTTTCCATGCAGAATTTGATTCTATTTGTATGTGGCAAGTAAAGCCAAGTTATTAAGAATCAAGACATAATAATTGAATGCACAGTACTTTCCACACAGTGAAAGCAAATTGTTCAGCGATGACATGCTAAATAAACTCATACTTTAAAAAACAATTTGCCTAATATTTTATACCTGTCACGTGGAAACTTTGGATCTTTGGGTGGAAACATTTCACTGACCTTTTTTTATCAGTCCCCTTGTGGCCATGAAAATTCAAAAAAGGGGATAAGTTTCAGTAAGAAGAAAAAATAGGGTGTAGGAAGAGATCCTCTATAAGATAAAAGAACATTATCTCATGTAATCGTCATGACAAGTTGGTGGCAGTATCACCTCATTTCTATATAAGGAACCTGAGGCTCAGAAGATGGCACAGTGAGTAAACGGCACATCAGAATTTGAACCCATCACAGGCTGACTCTGAACCCCTTGTCCTTCCCATCATCAAATGGAGCCTTTCTAGAATCTCGCCAGCCAAGCAGAATTGTTTAAAACTACTTTAAAAATTAATGTCCTAGTCTCAAAGATTTTTAAAGAAGACATTTAAAGTTATTTTTGTCATCTGATTCAATATGTCACACTCCCTTAAACCAAGAATCTATTGTTTTTACTTTTCCCAACTTTCTTGTGACATAAACTAAACCTGTTTACTCTTTCCATGTCATCAAAGCAACACTGTTTTATAAAACCAGAATCACACAGCTAGAAGAGACGGTCTGACTTTATGTAGAACCTAAGAAGAAGCTTTAAGATGAGCTACATGGAAAAAAAAAAAAGTCACCTTACACAATTTCAGATGACTTTCATAAGGTAGTTTTCCAAATTTTATTGCTACACTATCATGATTGTTATTAATAAAGTTACATTTAGGTGTTATGGTAGATTTGACCAGCTGTGGCGAACAGTTGTTACCATTTTCTTCATCCATAAAACTTGTCAAATTAGAGGTTTTATGAGGTATACAAATAATTAAGAGAAAATATATAGACAGTGTTTTTAAACATTTTAAACACTGACAAAAAGCAGTACCTAAAATGACAATGAATTACCAGCAATCCGTGCACAGTGAAACCTGTTTAATTAGAATTCCACTAGACTAAAATATACAGTAACTTGGACACAAAATACTATATTATTCATTCTGAGTTTAAAAGTTCAAAATAAATCTCGAGATGTTTTTCCTTATATATCTCACTGTACCTGCTGGAGACCATTTATATTTATGTATGTATATGTACATATATATCACATATATTTTAAGGTTCGAGAGACCTCAGAATGCATGCCCTATGAATCTGTCATTAGGAGATACTTATTAAGGAATGGTGGCTACATGGAGGAACTCTGAAGCCAGAATGCCTGAGTTAAAATCTCAACTCAGCCTAGTAGCTGTGGGACCTTGGGCAGGTTACCTTGTGCCTTTGTTTCCTTCTCCATAAAATAGGGAAACATAGAATCTACCTCACAGGTAATTAAGATGAAATGAGATAATATAGTACACGGAAAGAACTCACCGCACTTCCCTACACATAAATACTAAAACACCCTGAGGCCAGCTGGCCCAAGTGCCCTTCCAAGGAGACACTGCCATTAGATGTCAGAACAACATCTGGGGCTCCTTTCAAGCCTTCTCTGTCTTGAGAACAAATTTTAAAAATCCACTTAAAGCAGTGCACAAGTAGGCAAGTTCGCTAATTTTTCCTGGCCATGTAGCCTCACTCAATTACTTCTGAATCAAAATTACTTTACAAAACACTCTAAGTTACAGATAGAAAGATATAGATTTATGCTTAAAGGGGCTTATATAGACTTTTCATTTAAATCATTTATTCAAAAATAACTACGAAGAACATCTTCGTTGCCTTTTACAGTTTAACATTTCATGCTATCCTCTTCTCTGTGGCTCCGTTCTCTAAAACTTCCATTTCCCATGGATACATTTTTTTTAAACAGTCTTCCCTATTCCCAAGGTCTACCCGCAAGGTGTGTACATCCATACTACCCTCCTATTCTTCCTCTTATTCTGGGCCTGGCCTGCCCACTTCTCTGAGACCTTCCTCCCTCAGTTTACCCATCTTTCCCCTTGGGGGTGAGAACACTCACAGGCCTCTTCTTCCCACCTCCCAATCTTTCTTTCACCTGGACAGTCTGTCTTAGGTGACTATGCTATAGCAACTGACCACAGATCCCACTCACTCACCGCCTCCTAGCTCTCCGGCCTTTTTTTTCCCCACCTCCTTCAAGGGTTGCTTTCCTTCCCACTCTCCCCCACATGGCTAAAGGCACTGGGGGAGAGTGGGAAGGAAAGCAACCCTTGCATCACCTGCATCACCAGAAATTGAACCCAGACAATGCAGGAAAGCAACCCTTGCACCACCTGCAACACCGTAAATTGAACCCAGACAATGCAGGAAAGCAACCCTTGCATCACCTGCAACACCGTAAATTGAACCAAGACAATGCAGGCTAGGCCAAAGGCCTAGAGAAGAACACAGCTAGAGCCACAACTAGTATGCCATGATAAAGTACTGACCCATTTGACTTCTCTTTCTCTCCTCCTCCTTCCTAGACAATCCTGTCCAATTTCATGGCTTTCACCAGCACCTGTATACCTATAACTCCCAAATACTTAACTTCCATCCTGAACTTCCCTCTAAATGTCAGGATCATACAGTAAAAACCACAGGCAATTCTACCTGCATGGCCCATAGGCACTTAAACGCCACATATTTAAATCCAAACACTGCATCTTTTTCCACTCGGCTTGCTCTTCCCCCTTCTTTCCCACCTCCCCACACAAGCTAGATATCTTTTTTTTTTTTTTTTTTGAGTCGGAGCCTCACTCTGACGCCCAGACTGGAGTGCAGTGGCCGCTCCCGGCCACCGCAGCCTTGACCTGCTGGGCTTCAGCGATCCATCCGCCTCAGCCTTCCAGGTAGCTGGAACTACAGGCGCGCGCTACCACGCCCAGCTAATTTTTTGATTTATTGCAGAGATGAGGTCTCGCCAAGTTGCCCAGGCGGGTCTCGAACCCGTGGGCTCGGGCAATCCACTCACCTCAGCCTCCCAAAGTGCGGGATTACAGGCTGAGCC
This sequence comes from Tarsius wallacei, assembly GCA_963574415.1. Classification (NCBI taxonomy): domain Eukaryota; kingdom Metazoa; phylum Chordata; class Mammalia; order Primates; family Tarsiidae; genus Tarsius; species Tarsius wallacei. Next base: position 17,211 of record CAUYQG010183570.1, read on the forward strand.
ACCCAGCCCGGCTACAAGCTAGATATCTAATAAGCACCTCTGGCCGCTCATCCCTGCTCCATCCAGGCAATGAGCAAGTCCTGCCAGCATGATCCTCTCAGCACCTGTCTCAACCCTCCCCTCTTCTCCATCCTGGTCAGCTCTTCCTCTCCGCCTGACCTCCTGATCCTCCAGACATGGGCACCAGACTCATCCATGTACGTTCCTTTCAGAAATAATAACAAAATGTAAATGGGACCATTTTGCGCACCTACTCAAAGCTATCAATGGCTGGCCATCACCTACTGAAAAATGCTCAAGCTTCTTAAAAAAAAAAAAAAAAAAAAGAAAAATGTTCAAACCCCTTAGAAAGTGACGCAAGGCCCTCCAGAACTGTCACTGACTCCACTCCCCAACCTCCCCCCTTGAATGCCACAGACCTGCAACCTACCTGTACTCGTTACTGCTATGGCTCACAACTTGCTAACTTCCCTTCTTTGCCATTGCTTACGTTGTTGTACCTGCCATATCCCCCCTGTGCCCACCTGGCTAACTCCTATTCATCCTTTAAGATTCCAATCAGTTATCCCTTTCTCCAGGAATCTTTCCTAAACTTCCACTCTTGGTAAGGTACTCTTTTGTATACTTAACAAGATTTCAGGCAGGTAAAAACTCTGCTTAGACCATTTGAAATATGTTCCAGGCTAAAGTATAAGCACGTCATGGGCTCGAAATGTGGTCTATTCACGTCTGTGTCTGGCTCAATAAATGGTTGCTCATCTCAACCCAGAAACTATAAATCAGCCGGGCTTGGTGGCTCAGCCTATAATCCCGCACCTTGGGAGGCTGAGGTGAGTAGATTGCCTGAGCCCGCGGGTTTGAGACCCACCTGGGCAACTTGGCAAGACCTCATCTCTACAATAAATCAAAAAATTAGCCGGGTGTGGTAGTGCGTGCCTGTAGTTCCAGCTCCTTGGAAGGCTGAGGCGGAAGGATCGCCGGAGCCCAGCAGGTCGAGGCTGCAGTGGCCGGGAGCGGCCACTGCACTCCAGTCTGGGCGACAGAGCAAGACTCCAACTCAAAAATAAAAAATAAACTATAAATCCAGAGGAGAAAAGCTAGAGAGCAGCTTAATGCCCTCTATACTGTATACATACCATGGTCAGTGTTGTATATAATATTTTAGAGCTCTAAAATATTACTTTTGTCCTGCTAAGGGACAAGAGTAAGAAAAATAACAGATTAATTTATAGAACTAGTTATCTAACTAAATATTAGGAACCAAAATACCACACTTTTGACCATACCTGGAACTTGTTAACTCAGCCCTTGGAGTTCTAATTGAAGGTGGGGGGAAGGGTGGGGTGGCTAGGTAGCAAGTAAAAGTCACCAGTTTTCCCACCAAAGACTTTTCTTTTTCTTCTTTTCCCCCCTCCCTCCCCCCGCCCCTGCGAAAGCATTTCTTAGGAATTCTGCTCATACTAAAAGATTAAACTCAACTTAGGTTTTTTTAAAAATTAAAAGAACTCACCCACAAAGATTAGTTCTCCAAAGAAGCTGTGCTATGTTCTGGAGAAAGAACTATCTTCAATGAAAAGAACACAAATAAAAGAGTCCTTGTGTTAACAGGTGAGCTGCCCTCTCTGCATGAGGACACGCTTCGGAGAAGGAGTCAACAGGTTATACATGAAATTCTGTCCTGGCCTCCAAAATATCTCACAGCACCTGATGACCAGTTGTGCTCTGGCATGCATGGACTTCACCTGCATCACCGTCAATTGAACCCAGACAATGCAAGTTAGGCCAAAGGCCTAGAGAATAACACAGCTTGAGCCACAACTAGTATGCCACAGTAAAGTACTGACCCATTTGACTTTAAACCAAAACAGAGAACGCTGCTTGTCGGTGTAGTCTGGTTTTCTCATTTCTGCTGACGTCGCAGTCTTGTCTCTTCCAGATGACTAACAGCTTGTTTATTTTGTTCAGAGGGTCTCTTCAGCTACATCCTCCCTTCAGGTGAATCCTCATTCCCAACACCACTACAGAATAGAACAGGAGCTAGGCAGGATGTTTAGGAGGACCCAAGCATTTCGATCCTGAGGAAACTACGAAGACCCGGCCAGGAAGGTCTACCTGCTTCATTCCAGGATACTCTGAGCATTATTTCAGCAAACTGCAGAGTCTGCGGCAAATGAAGGTACCTGCTTCTCAGCCTGAGATAAAGTCCTCGGCCTCCAACAGCATGTTCCACGTCAGCATTTCCAAGAAAAGACAGCTGCCATGGAACATGGCTGGTACGAAAAGAAGCACGTGGGGCCGTGCTGACAACCTATCTTCTCAACCAAGGCTAAAGTCCAAGCCAAGAGCCCAAAAAGACGACTAAAGTTCAGAATTTAGCTGACTAGCATCAATTACTTTTTTTGTTCTTAAGAAACTCTTGAATCTCTCTTCTTAGGACCCAACAGAATAAACCTATGAGTCTGGGAGAGTTTTTTTTTTTTGTTTTTGTTTTTTTGGCGCATTGTCTACATAACCTGAGCATCCTGCTATTAGTACACTATATTGATATCCAGTAAACTGTATTTTCTTCAGTGTGAAAGAAAATACATTAACTTGAGGGCACTAGTACAAAAGCAATACCCAAACACTTGTTGACCTTACTATGGGTCTGACCTAGCTCCAGCTTGAGGGCAATAATTTCCATCTCTACTTCCCCCAATCTGAAGGACAAGTTAAATTAGTGGAAAGTAGTGTTACATATTACAATAAATGGTTAGACACAATTAGATCACCAAATGGACCCTGACGTATAAGGCAATCTCATGGCTACTAGGAGTATAAATAAGAACTATGGCCCCAGACATGCTTAATGCTATTGCAGGCACCACCTCCACCAGTTCACACTAGGCTGCCAGGTTTAAATCTGTCCTCCTATTCCTGAAAATTCAGCTTTCTTTCTCAAATCTGAAAAACCCACAATTGTTTAAATCCAATATGGCTTTCTCTTGTCAGTAACGGCCTTCAAGCCCACCTCAGAGAATGAAAATGTGTGTGTGGACACACATCCACACATGGACACGCATGTGCATATGTGCACACACACATCCTCATTAGAAAGATAAAGTTAATAAACGCCCCACCAATCTCACAGAACACGCAAAGTCAATTGTGCCATGTTTCCTCACATCGTCAGTTCTATAAGCAAACACCGTTCTGATGAAATCAGATTGGAAATTAAACACAGAAACTGCAGGCAAGTTTGACCACCAAATGGACTCAGGGTAAGATGGTAATATCTCAGCAAGAAGATGGCCGCCAAGCTGGGATGAAAGGTTCCCAGCTGAGGTCGGATACCTACCATTGGTTCCACTTGGAATCTGAGTTGTGATTTCTCCCAGGATGCTAAGAAAGTTGCAATCTGCGGCTAAGGCCACGGGGTAGTGAAGTTATTCTGCAAACAGCTGCCCCTACCACTCACGCTCCGATCCCAACCTCCCACCCCTGCCCTCCCGAAGAGAGTGACTAGGAGAGAATAAGGACGTTTGGTTTGAATCCTGGGCACCTTACAGGAGTTGTGAGGTTTCCTACAAACCCAAAAGCGTCCAGTCACTCTCAGCCTTCACCCCTGATGCTGCAAAAGGATCCAGTCCAAGAAGGACTAGTAAGACCGGAAAAGCTGTAAAAAGTGATTAGCCTATTTATTACAAATTGTGTTTACTTAGGTTTTCATGTTTACTTCCACCGTATCCCCACTAGAATACAATTAACCACCTCCTCACTCATCAGAATTGTGTAAGAAAGATTCACAAAACTAAAATAAATGCTGCATCTAAACGTAAGCTTCAAGCTTTATGAAACTGTAACGTTCTTACACAAAAGCCTTCCCAAAATAAGGAGAGGAAAATGCAGTGTTCTGAAAGAGCTTCTTTTCAAAGGAATTCTTTACCCATTTAGTCCTTGCAATTCAAAGTTTGGTCTGTGGACCAACACAATTACCTGGGAGTTGGTTAGAAATGCAGATTCATGGCCCCGCCCTGGGCCTATTAAATCAGAATGCATATTTTAACGAAGTCTCCAGGTTATTAGGATGCACATTAACGTTTGAGAAACATTTCCTGGATTAGAGTTAATCACAGGGACCTATGCTCTCAAAACAGTTTTCTATGTCCTGAGTCTTTTTCTTCCTCCAGAAGTATTCTACAGGAAAACAAATATATTTTGAAATTTTAAAACAAAAATAGACAATTATTCCCCAGAACTTGTAACACGCCACTACAGTCAGGCCTTTTTCTATCTAAACTGCCAGGTAACTAATTAACATTTCAATGAACATTGGCAGAAAATTTGTTCTGTCACTTCATAACTCAGGTAATCAGTACAGATATGACAAGAAAAATTTAACTAAGACCAACAGACTCACATTACAGCCCTCTAGGGGATTCCTGAAAACTAATTTCCTGCCCATAAAAAAAAAGGAAAAATAAAATTATTTTCAGTATCAGGTTAAGCACATAACTCTAAACCGGGTTGCTATGTTAGAGTGGTCTCCAAATTACAGACATTTTTGCTAACCTCCACTAACAATGAGCCTCCTGAGAAGAAATTATGTGAAGAAGTTTAAGTACCTTCTAAGCCTTTCTCCACAGGTGAGTGGCGAAATTGCAGAGGGGAAAATACACAAGTGAATACAATGAATGGCTTCCGTACCCTTTGATTCCTGCTATTCTGTGATGTGCATGGTCATAGAATTTTGAAGTCAGAAAGAATCTCAGCGATAACCTATGGCTGCTGGTCAGCTTACCCAGGAATGTCTTGCTACAAAGTAAGGCAACGATTACCCTTTGAGACAGCCCACATCACATCACTGTTAAATGCTCTCACCCACTGATCTTACTCATGCCCCCGAGCAACGCAGAACAACTCTATTCCCACTTCCCAACTAAAGGCCTTCAAACACTTGAGGCCCCTATCAGGTCCCCAGGTGTTAGTTCCTCACACTAAACCCACTTGTTTCTTGGATTGTGCAGTATCCTCTTACCCTGGTATAACGGTGTGTTTTCTTTCTAGTGAAACTAAAGTATGATTAGCCTGACATAATTTAATGAGACCCACAGTCCCAAATGAAGTCATTTGATGTAATGGTTGGTAATGCGATACATTCTCGGTGAAACATCAAAGATTATGTAATGGTTAATATATCTACACATGTTAGTAGTACCACCATAAGTAAGGGCATATTTGTCTGCTGGACTATGATGCTTAACTAAGAAAAACTACCAGCCTCTACTCAAAAACGTACCTGGGTCCTATTGCCAGACACAGAACTCTGCACCACAGGAACTGCTGAGCTTGACCCAATATGGCCTTTCTGTATCCTTCCTTGTTTGTGAAAGAGACATTTTTAAGGAAGCAAAGGGTACAGAAGAACTACATTTGGCATTCATAGAGCAATTGACACTTTTATTACTTAACATCACAACCTTATGAGGTAGGCCAGTATAAGCGCTGTCATTTTCTAAGTGATTAAACCAAGACTGAGAATAGGAAATGAGAAAAATCGTGAGCTGCCCAGGGCCAAACAGAAAGCAAGGTTGGAGCCAGTTGAATTCAGAAAGCTCAATTAACTTCCCAGACAAAAGGGAACAGCCAATGCTGAAAATAAGTTTTATGGATTTCACTTTGAAATGAAACAAAGAAAAAAAAACCATTATGTTACTATTAAGTGATATTAAAAATCGTCTTTTATGGCGTTTATTTTGCCACCAAGGCTTTATTCACAAAATAAAAAATTTTAAAAATTACACATGCAAACCTATTCCAGGTTAAAAATTCCATCCACACACACAAAAAATCTTGTATTCCATATTGAAAGATTACTTATTTTTCTTAATTTGACTATTACTTTAATGTGTGTTAAGCCAAAGGACCTCGTTTAAATTGCTAATCTAAAGTGTCATTGATTAGACCCATTCTGGTTCACAAGGACATTCTCCCAAAATAGATTCTTAGCATTTTATAACCCTCCTACATTTTCACAAAAGAGAATCTGGAACACAGGAAGGAATCATTTCCCCACACACAATACTCATCTCCACCGTCATCAAAAGACATTTAGTTAAAACGCATCCACATATCCAACAGGCATCCTCCCTGGTACCCTCCTTTCTGCTATCCTGGCGACCCCCAGCCCAGATGGCAACCTCCAGTCTCTCCACTCTGCTTTCGCCAAAACACGCCCCACCCAATGATGCTCCTCAACGGCAGAAGCAGCACTCCACTGCCTTCCATTGACCCCTCCCTGCCTCCTCCAAGCTGGAGAGCAGCCCCTTCGCTGCTGCTGCCCACAGGCCCTGGCCTGAAGCCACTCTTCTCGGAAGCATCTCCCTGCCTATACCTGCTGAGGCCTCTTCCCAGGCTCGGGGTGCACTCTGAGGCTTTCAGCCAATGAGAGCTGCTACAGCCAACTATTTGGTCACCTTTGGTCAATGAGGGGGAGCACAGCCAACCAGGGCAGCTCCAGGACACCTGGAGCTCAGGACACTTGCACTCTACTTCTGCCCTTCCTTTGTGTTCTGGCGATCTGCTATGTCAGCCCCACAAGGGCTGTCCAAAAAAGGGATGGGAGTGGGCCTTTAAATGTTTGCTTTACTGGAGCTGGAGGAAAGGGCCCAGGCACCTGAAGGTCAAGATCAGGGATCTGTGGAGTTTTCGGACACCATCAGGGGCCTGGGAAGTCTGACCAAGGAGGCCTGGGGGAAGCTGTAGACTGGGCACATGGGCTGGTGGCTGACTTGAAGAGTGTCAGGTGGGCACTCCTGGGCAGCATCCTTATGGAAACCCAGGTGTTAGTGGCTCTGCTTCACTCCCTTGCCCCTCAGAGGAGTACAGTCTGTTTCCACCCTGTGTTAGTAACTATCTTCACCAAACAAGCACCATACTTTATTCTCTCTATAGCTCTATTGTCTTCCCTCCTCACAATTTTCTTCTTTTTTATTTCCTCCTTCTGCAGTTCTACTTTTCCGAGGCCCAGTTCAAATGCTACTCAACAGGATGGGCCCACACCCTCCTCAAAGTGGCAGTGCCTGCTTTCTATTGCAGATATTTGTGGGTGTGGTTATTCTCCTATAAATTCCCAAAAGTCAGACTCTCCTTTGCACTCTACCGTGGGGTTTTTCAAACTATGGGTTTTGACCCATATGTGGAAAATTTTTCAAAAGAAAAGAAGAAATAGGATAGGAAATATCAAAGTGCATCATACCTAGTAAGAGTAAATGCTATTTTATGACAGTCTTGTTTCAGTTATGCATACACATGCGCATGGGTGTGGTGGGTGGTGATGTTTAGTGTATATTTGTTACTGTGGGTCATGATCTAAAGCATTTGAAAGGCACTGCCCTACAGAACCTATCCTGCAGTAATGCCTAATACTCTGTGAATGCTTACTGAAATGAACACATTGATGAGTATGAAATGATCCATTTATTATAGCTTCAAAGGCTCCAACTTAAAAGAATAACCCTAACCCTAACCCTAACCCTATTGGGAATATACCCAGAGGAACTCAAGTCATTCTACCAAAAAGATACCTGCACATGCATGTTTGTTGCAGCTCTATTCACAATAGCAAAAACATGAAACCAACCATGCTGCCCATCGAAACTGAACTGGATTTTTAAAATGTGGTACATATAAACAATGGAGTATTATGCAGACATAAAGGACAAACATATGGACTTTGCAGCAACTTGGTTGGATTTAGAATCTATTATAGTGATCAGTGATCTATCACAGAAACAAAGAACAGAGTACCGTATGTTCTCACTCATAAGCGGACCTTGAACAATTATCATAATACTTTAAGAAAGGGATTGGCAGTAGTGGGAAACTGCTGGGGGTGGGGGGTGGGTGGGATTAGCAGTTGAGGGAAACTGCCAAGGGAGAGAAGGGCATAGGGCATACCTCATCAACAAGGGTACCTGCATAATGAACATTTGTATACCTAATCCTGAACTGTATCCCACATCTTTAACATAAAGGGGAAAAAAAAGAATACAAAGTATACTGCCTACCTGAACAGAAACGTATAGATTCTGGCTTAAATAGGAAGCTATGGAGGAACAGGTTGAATAGTTGGATAGATATAAATATTTACCATTGTATTTCAACAGCCTTTTCCCCAATGATTAAAATGTTTTCATATTTAAGGAAGATGAAATACAAGTTTGATTAAGTTCATTTTGGAAAACTTTTCTCATTGAAACTAGCTCATGACTACAAAGTTCTGCATCTCTAAAATATGTGGTATAGGTAATTCCACCATGATTCGTAAAAGGATCTTTCAGAGACACCATGAAAGCCTTTGTTCAAATTCTTTCTTTGCTCAAGATGCTTCTATGTCCTCTCAATACCCCCACCCCCACCATCTGTAAAAATCCCATTCATCTTCCAAGACTTAGTTCAATAGGCCACCTTTTCCACGGAGGCCTTTTTTTTTCAAACTCAGTTTTTCCTCCTTCCCTCCTCCACCACCCACCCTAATCCCAAATATGGTCTCTCTTCTGAATTACCAGTGTCGAAGACTTCCTTTTCCACTTATGTCCCTGCCTTGGTTCCCTTACTAGGCAATAATATTCACAACCTATGCGCTATTCATCTCTGCATTCCCCACAGCAACCAGCACAAGGTCTTGTACCTAAGAGATGATCAATAAGTATTCGTTAAGTGAATAAATGAAAAAACAGTTGGCCTGTTAAAAGGGATGGTCATTATTTTAAAGGCTCTGAGGATGGCTTATATGTCTAGCAGCTCATCAAAAGCTGGTGGACCGCAGGAGGAGGAGCAGGGAAAGGAAAGGACGTCTGAGCAGAGGCATTGCTCCTCTGTGTATCTGTCCCTGGGAACTCACTGAATCTTTTCAGGACTCTACAGAATGAAGTCACAGAGCAGAGAACTGAGTGAGCACCTCCACCTTGTTCCAAGTCCTCCAGCCTCGCTTCAAACCAGAAATGGGAAGTGGAATTAGAGGGGGACATTAGGGCTACCCTTCTCAACTGGAAGGTATGGCTGAAAAGAAAAGCTGAAACAGCCAAGTGGATAATTCAGGCTCAAAAGAGCCAACCTGAGAAATAAGTATGGATGTTTCTGAGTGAGGGGAAGGGCGTGCAAGGAGGCGGAGGAGGTGGTTCCTGGATTATCAGTCGATTGTCTATATTGATTATATTCAACAGGACTGAGGATTTCCCTTCATATTATCTATAAGTCGTTTGAGGACACTTTCTGTGACCATTAGAATAAACTAGCTCAGGTTCAAAGCCACAGTCACAACTAATAAACTGCAATTTGTTTTATTGGAAAACCATGTTCACCAATTAGAAAAAGTCGTTAGAAATTAAAATAAGATTCTCTTTTTCCATTAATATGTATTTCCTTCTTCACCCTCCAAGGAAAAGTAGTTTACTATGATGAATTAAAGGGAGAAGTTTTCAATGCTCTTTGTTTCAAATGTCTCTCTCTTTTATGAGCAAATTCATAATTGAAAGACATAATTTCCTAAATCATACACAGTCATTTTGTTTTCAATTTTTTAATTTTAGATCAATACCCTTTAGGGCTCCTTCTCTGACATTTTAACAGAACCTTAACTTCTGATCCACCAAAGTTTTGCTTTGTAATTAATTTCAGTGCTGTCCCTGTCAACTAAGAGACTTTTGACATACTCTAGAAAATGCACTGGATTTGAAGTCAGAAAACTGGGTTTTGAAGTTTATTCTTGGATTAACTGTGGCTGCTCCACTTCTCGATGTCTGACCTTGAGCAAGTTGCCTGATCTCCCATCCTCACTTTCCCCATCTGTAAAATGGGACTAATAACAGTATTTGATTTGTAATGTTGTAAAGATTAAGTGAGCAAAAATGTAATATATCTAGAACAACGTCTGATAATAGTAAGTTTTCAGTAAGTGTTAGTTTTTAAAAGTTTGCTGTCATTTGTTTTATGGCCTCAGTAAAGTCATTTAACAGTTCAAAGCTTCTATTTTCTCATCTATAAAACGGGACTACTACCATTTACCACGTCCAGGATTGTTAGAAGATTCAAATAAGAAAAAAACAGAGATGAAAATGTTAGATATACAGAGAGTACTCAGATATGTTATTCTGAATCACCCATAAGCTTAAAAATAAACCATAAACTTAAAAATGAAGGTCAACCACAAAATTGAGTTAGAAAATACCACCCAAAAATCCATTCATACCTGAGAAAACGTCTGGCCATGTTAGAAATGCATATTTCTAAATCAAGGAGTTTGGTTTATCTTTAACTTATCAGAAACATACAACCTTTTGTAGAATGTAAATTCTACATCTGCAAAACGAGAAACTCTCCCTCTGTCAATCCAAACTGTCTTCTAGACAGTGATCAAGAAAATCTGCATGCTTTCATAAGCCAAAAACGGATGCATTTATTAAAATCGGATTCCATGTAAAGCAACTTTTAAAAATGCTCGATTTTTTGCTTTTGGGGGGGAGAAATAAATTTATTGTAGCTAGTACAAATTTCAAATCATTTCAACAGATATCTATTCTGTGACAATGCCTCCAGGTAACTCAGCTGGGAACTAAGAATGTAAAGGGAAACAGCACTCAGGCCCTGTTCAAGGAGAGCCCACAAATTATGGCTGATAATCCCAAAATATTACTTATAAAAGTCATGAGGGTGTTCAGTCTGAGTCAGCAAGCAGACAAGTAGCATAAAAATATGCCAAAACAGTAAATTCTTCCTTTTGACTGATAAACTGCCTTTTAAAAGCAAAAGTCATTTTTGAAAACTATAGTTGCTATCTGGAAATCTGCTGAATTTGTGCCAGAAACCAACATTTCTAAATGTAAACCTATAAAATAATAGGTATGTGTAAATGAAAGGCTGAAATAACCCCTGGAGCAGCAACACAGTAATTAGCAACTTTTATAGAGTCATAACATGTTTCATATTCTTTCTACACTGGCTCTTTGAAGTTTCCAGTGTGATACGTAAAAGTTTCATTACATTAGGGCCCATCCTGTGTGTTTTACAGGCACCAGCGTTATGCAAAGGAAGCTGCACTTACTCATCTTGGATCTTTTGTCAGAAACTGTTCGATAATGCGCTAGCTTCGTGTCCAGTTTATTTTGTTACACCTGTCTTTAGGAAAATAAAAGTCACTGGAAGCCCAACTCACAGAAAATAGACACAGAGCCACAAATCATCTATATAAGCCACAAATCATAAAGAAGCGTAGCTTTAAAATTGTACGTCGCATATTCATGTGCACACCACTTGCAGTTGTAGACACATGTGAACTCCTTACTAAATTAAAGAAAAGAGAAAAAAGGCTCAGTTCTACAATAGCCGATCACCAGAGGCAGAACAGAGTGCAGCTAATATGCTTGTTCCAGCAGATGTTCATCCCCGTAAATATTAAACATAACCCAAGTTCCTCCAGGAATATGCAGGCAGTAATTCTGCCACCTGAACAGTGTTGGTTGGAAACATTTAAGATAGAGCGGGGTGGGGGCGGTGGGCAGGGAAAGGGGGAATCAGAGGAATGCTGGAGCCGTCGGTGGGATGTTTAAGATCCTCGTAACTGGAATTAAACTGCTTCCAGCGGCGGTTTACCTACAGCAGCTCGTCAGTGTGCTCCCCGGGCTGCTGCGGGCTGTGAGCGTGGCATAAAGGGATACCCGGGGCGCGGGGTGGGGTGAGGAGGAGGAGGAACCGTGCTGAGGTGTGAAGAAAGGGCCCAGAGGAATTGTGAACCTCGAGGAAAGGAGTCTCCCCGGGCCAAGGCCTCTGGAATTCCCGCACGAAGGCACACTGGTCTCATGACCCGGGCGCTCACTTTCCCATCTCGGGTGGGAGTGGGTGGGGGAGACAGAGAGGATGCAGCCGCCAAGACCCGGCGCAGGCAGGGAGGAGGATGGAGCATCCTCTAAGGGCACTTCGGCGGCACCAACTCCAGGGGGTCGCTGGTGTGAACCCGAGGCTCCGGGGGAGGGGGGAGGGAGCGCCACCGGAGGGAAGGGAAGTGAGAGGGGCTAGGGGGCCGACGGGTGGATCCCCGGGCGTTCGCGACACGTTCTTCAAATCGTTCCTTTTCTCTCCACGGCTGCGCTCTGCCCCTGGCCACCCAGGTCCCCGACCCCGGGGCTGGGGCGGGCCGCCGCCAAGGAGGGGCCGGGGGCGGGGGGACCAAACCCACCGGCAGGCTGCCGCGCATCCCCGGGGAGGCAGGAAAGCGCCGGCGAGACCGGCGCCCCCGGCCCACCCCGCCCCCACGGCGGCCGGCCGCCGGAGCCCCCGGCCCAGGTGAGGGTGCGCGGGCCGCCGCGGCCGCCCTCGCCGCGCCCGCCCTCCCGAAGCGGCCGGCAAGGGGACTCACCACAGCGACTCGAGGTCCCATTCCTGGAGCAGGGCTAAGTCGAAGCTGTCCATGGTGGGAGGTGTCAGCGCCGCCGCCGCCGCCGCCGCCGAGGCTCCGGCCGCCCGCGCTGCAACGAGAGGCGCCGCTCAAGGTGCATCCCCGCCGCGCCGGAGCGGCCGCCGCCCGCCCCCGGCCGGCTACCCGGCGCCCCCGCCCCCCCGGCGCGGCGGCGGGCCGGCCGGCGGGGGCGGCGGCGGGCCCCGCCCCCCCCCCCGCGGCCGGGGCCGGCCCCACCCCGAGGGGGGGGCGGCG